>CM069148.1:44820808-45065770 GCA_035221665.1 Okamejei kenojei
AGTATCCTCATTGTGGGGTGCTCCCGTGCAATCAAATTTTACAGAGTATTAATAGGAATGTTATTCCTATTAATACCCAAAATAAACTTTGATTTCACTTTATTTCCCTTATTTACCATACAATGGGGTAATACATTTTCCAATGAACCTAGTGAGTTTAGATGGAGAGGAAAGGCCACACTGCTTGAGTATTGACTCCGGCCACAACCCAGTCACGTTCCTAATCTCCTGTGCTTCAGATCCCAATCGCAGCCCTGGCCACACACTACTTGCAACTCTTTTCCAGCTCACATTGCCCACTATTATGCAAGTTGAATGCCGGACTGTGAGCATTTCCACATAATCCGTGGTTGGCACCACAACCCCTGGTGCTCCCTCTGCCCCACCTCAGCCCCCTTCAGTACCACCCATGCCCTACAGCACTCCCTTGGCACGTTGCTGGGGACATGGCAGTTGACGTTTGACATTGCTACACTCTCTGCCAATGGGTCCAGAAATCCATATCCTTACATCTCTTATGCTAAAGTTTACAAGAAGGATACTTCCATTTTTCTCTGGAATGGGGAAAAAGGACAAAGAAAACTGCCATAAAAGTACTGATGACAGACTGGTGATAGAAAAGCTGGAGTAACTCAGGATGGGTGACGTTTCGGGTCAAGACCCTTCTTCAGTCTGGTTAGAGATAAGGGAAACGAGAGCTACAGACGGTGATGTGGAGAGATAAAGAACAATGAATGAAAGATATGCAAAAAAGTAACGATGATAAAGGAAACAGGCCATTGTTAGCTGTTTGTCGGATGAAAATGAGAAGCTGGTGCGACTTGGGTGGGGAGAGGGGGAGGGAAACATTTCCCCTCCCCTTACCAACTCCAACCTCACCCCCTCTGAACATACAGCCCTCCGCTCACTCTGCAGCAACCCCGACATTATAATCAAACCCACAGACAAGGGAGGTGCAGTAGGAGTCTGGCGTGCGGACCTCTATCGGGCTGAGGCCAGGCGACAACTCTCAGACACGTCCTCCTACTTATCCTTGGACCATGATCCCACAGACGAGCACCAGGCCTTAATCTCAAACACCATTACTGATTTCATCACTTTTAGATGTCTGCTTTCCACAGCCTCCAACCCTATTGTTTCCCGGCCCGGTTTTACCTTCTCCCCAAAATCCACAAACACAATTCCCTGGCAGACGCATTGTTTCTGCCTGCTCCCGTCTCACTGAAATGATTTCCACGTACCTCGACTCCATCCTATCCCCCCGGTCCAATCTTTTCTGACCTATGTCCGAGATACCTCACATGCCTTCGTCTCTTGAATGACTTCCGCTTTCCGAGCCCCCACTCCCTCATCTTTACTATGGACATTCACTCACTCTACTCCTCCACCCCAACCAGGAAGGCCTTAAAGCCCTCACTTTCTTCTTTGACTGCAGAACCATCCAATTTCCCTCTACTAACACTCTACTCCGCCCAGCGGAGCTGGTCCTCACTCTCAACAACTTATCATTTGAGTCCTCTCACTTCCTCCAAGTCCAAGGCGTATCTATGGGCACGCCCATGGGCCCCAGCTATGTCTGTCTCTTTGTAGGGTACATTGAACAATCCCTGTTCCAGGCGTACGCTGGCCCTATCCCCAGACTCTATCTCTGTTACATTGATAACTGCATCGGTGCTACCTCCTGCACCCGTGCAGAAGTCATGAACTTCACCACCAATTTCCATCCTGCACTCAAATTTACTTGGACCATCTCCGACACCTCCCTGCCCTTCCTTGATCTCACCAACACAAGAAATAGGCTATTGGCTGACATCTATTACAAACCCACTGACTCCCACAACTATCTCCACCTCTTCCCACCCTGCCTCCTGCAAAGACTCTATCCCCTACTCCCAATTCCTCCGTCTGCGCCGCACCTGCGCCCAAGATGAGGTGTTCCATACTAGAACATCCGAGATGTGCTCATTCTTGAGGGAATGGGGGTTCCCCTCTCCCATCATAGATGAGGCCCTCACTTGTGTCTCCTCAGTACCCGCAGCTCTGCCTCTGCTCCCCCTCCCCCTTGTCGCAACAGAGACCGAATTCCCCCCCTCCTAGTTCTTACCTTCCCCCCCCCCCCATCAGCCATCGACTACCACACATAATTAGCCCAAATTTCCGCCACCTCCAACGGGATCCCACCACTAACCACATTTTCCCCTTTCCGCCTTCCGCAGAGACCGTTCCCTCCGCAACTCCCTGGTTAACTCATCCCTCCCACCCAAACCACCCCCTCCCTGGTACCTTCCCCTGCAACCACAGAAGATGCAACACCTGTCTCTATACCTCCTCACTCGACTTTGTCCAGGGACCCCGACAGTCCTTTTAGGTTAGGCAGAGGTTCACTTGCACCTCCTCCAACCTCATTTACTGTATCCGTTGTTCAAGATGTGGACTCTTATACATCAGTGAGACCAAACGCAGAGTGGGCGATCATTTCAGGAACACCTTCACTCAGCCCGCCTGAACCAACCTGATCTCCCGGTTGCTGGACACTTTAATTCTCCTTCCCATTCCTGCACAAACCTTTCTGTCCTTGGTGTCCTCCACTGTCAGAGTGAGGCTAAACACAAATTGGAGGAACAGTATCTCATATTTCGCCTGGGCAGCTTACAACCCAGTGGTATGAATATTGATTTCTCTCACATTAGGCCGCCCTGGCATTCCCTCTCTCTCTATCCCTCCCCCACCCAAGTCGCACTAGATTCTGATTTCCACCCTACAAACAGCTTACAATGGCCTGTTTCCTTTATCATCGTTACTTTTTTGCATATCTTTCATTCATTGTTCTTTTATCTCTCCACATCACCATCTATATCTCTTGTTTGCCTCATCCCTAACCAGCCTGAAGAAGGGTCTCGACCCGAAATGTCACCCATTCCTTCCCTCCAGATTTGCTGCCTGTCCCACTGAGCTACTCCAGCTTTTTGTGCTTATCTTCGGTTTAAACCAGCATCTGCAGTTCCTTCTTACACATAAAAGTACTGGTTCTGTCCTTTACATTCTTATATTTGACAATAGAAGACCAAGTGGAAACACCCAGGTTCAGAACACTGGCACCTCCTAGAAGTTGTGCGATGCAGGATTTGCTGGCGAGGTCTGCATCTATTGCCCATCCAGAATGGTCCTTCACCATCTTGAACCAGCGCAACCGCCAACTCCAACAGTGCTGGGAGTTGGTGGTTCCCGGATGCTTGTAAGGATGCATACAAGCACCAGGAACTTGCCATCAATACTGAGGAAAAAACAGTTCTTGAACAATCCACTCTTCCCCAGCATTATCACCCAGCCCCTTGACAGCCCACATCTCCCCCACATATCATGAATGGATCCATTTCTACTAGAAAATGTGCTTATGATGATAGATTTCTTTGCCAGGAATTAAATAAGGATTGATATCCGAAACATCATGTGTAGGAAAGAACTACAGATGCTGGTTTAAACGTAGACACAAAATGCTGGAGTAACTCAGCGGAATGGGCAACATCTCTGGAGAGAAAGAATTGGTGACGTTTCGGGTCAAGACCCTTCTTCAAACATCATTAGACCTTTGAAAGCAGTCTCAACACAGTCTTCAATAAATCATCAGTATCAAATGGAAATACCACACAAATGGCAGAATTCTGTCCAAAAGCCGAAGCTACCATATCAAGACACTGGGCATCAAATACCCGCTGTGCTGGGATGAAAGCTTTGTAAGTTATCCAATGAGCATTTCCTTGGGGAAGTAAAGTACATTCCAACCTTTCAACTACTTACACTTAATTAATTCTGCCCTACATCCAGTTAACAGAACAATCTAGAATGACTCACCGCTGAGTACATGATTAATTTACGACGTGGTGCCGGAGCAGACTCGTTTATTGCTTGATTAATATTTTGCAGGATTTGTTTGAGGAGCAAACCTGGAACAAGAATAAAACATCAGATGGAGGGCAAAAGCAGCTGGAGTCAACTTAGAGCTCTACGGTAACTTTAAGGCTAGGGGACATATAATCATTGAATCTGTACAATGACACATCGCACACCGCAGACAGCTCAGTGTAGGAGTGGTTAAAGAATAAGCAGACACTCCAGGAACAGGCAGATGAAACGCAGCACTGAATCTCACTTGAATGAAAAACGTGAACAAGCATTTCAGTTTGTAGGAGTTACCCGAACTTCGGGTTACATGTCACTTTAATTCCCATCTGACTTCTCTGTTTCTGGTCAGTTGCACTATTACCATCAGACCCAACACATTTCCAGGACGACCTCATCTTTCATCTGGATTCAATATCAAATCCACCAACTTTAAGTTGCTGAGCTTCTCCAATCTGCACCCCTCAGAAATGACATTGTTGTTTTGGCTCCGTTTTTATTTTTCCATTAGTTTTGTCCACTGTGATTGGAATAGCACACAGCTTAACTATTAACAACAGTGAATGCATAATCGGATAAAATTCTAAGCAACTCAACTGGTCTCTCTGAATCCGTTTTATGCCCCTCTTTCTACCCATCCCTCCTCTCCCTATATTCTCTGCAACTGAAAACAAACTCATTTTCCCTTTCCCAGCACTTTTTGCTTTTGTGTCAGGTTCCCATTATCTGCAGGTTTCCAATTTCCATTGGATGTGCCATAACGTCCAAACACCATGGATTGTAATCTGGAACGTAGGATGAGTCTAAATTCTGTACACCCCCACCATGTTACGGAGCAGTTGCGTTTCAAGTAAACCATCTGCATTGCAGCTCTACACAAATGTGAATTAACTCTTGGCAACAATTGACAAATTTGTTGTTTCATTCACATTGGATTTAGTTTTTGTTCCCTCACAAATTCTGTAAAAGTGAAGTTTGGTCTTTATCTCAATTTTTTTTGTAGTGATTTGTGAATTCCATAAGAGTGAATTTCTGTTACCTGAACAGGCATAATACAGGAGTCCACTGTAGCTTTAAAAATCAACTGACAGAATCATGATGGCAGAGGTATCCGTGATTACTTTTTCCCTTCTCCTGGCAGATTTTTGACATGGTAGTGTTCTTTTTTTGAGTGGGAGGATTAAAATGGGCCAGGTACAAAATGCTGGATTAACTCAGTGGGTCAGGCAGCACCTCTGGAGAAAAGGAATGGTTGACGTTTCAGGTCCAAACCTTTCTTCAGTCTGAGACTTTCAGTCTGAAGAAGGGTTCCAACTCGAAACATCACCTATTCCTTTTCACCAGAGATGCTGCCTATACCGCTGAGTTAGTCCAGCATTTTGTGTCTATCTTCAGTATAATCCAGCATCTGCAGTTCCTTCGTTCACAAAAGGTGACAGGTCCTGGAACAGAATTTCAGAGCTGCGATTTAAAAGTTGAAGACTAGACATCCTGTGATGGACCAGTTGAAATCTGGCGTCTATGTGCAAGAGGCCAGAAATGTCATGGAGGAGAATGCATAGATGGGGAGGGGATAGGTCATAGAGAACTGTGTACAAGTTTGAGAAAATAAATCCAAATGTTTATTTATTGGGTCCCAGAATAGCCAGCATGTACAGGGCTAATGGGCTAACATTTCTTAGTAAGTTAAGATTCTCGATCAGCTGGTGTTTGTGGAAGATGGGCGATTGTCCAGTGGTATCGGACTAGGTGAGAGGCAATGATACGCGTGAGCTGCGATGAGCTCAGCCCATACTGGCTCTGCATGATAACAATCCAACTCGTACACTTCCCCTGTCCACTCTCCCATGCCATGAAAATTATCTCCTTTCAGACACTTAACAAGCTGTCTATTGAATACTGGCTCTGTCCCATTCCATCCTGGTGGTGCATTTCAGCACTCACTACTTAAACTTCTTCATGACATGTTGTTTGCTGCCAATCACTTCTGTTTTATGTCCACTAACTTTTGATTCTTCCACCCATGCGAACAGTTTTGTTCCGTCTAGATTCCACATGATTTGAACTACATCTTGCAGATACTCTTGCAACTGTGCCAGGCCCGGTACTCCTATTGTACCTGAAGTGGTGTTTTACAAATAATCATCATCACGACTCCTTGCTCTTGCACTTTGTGCCTCCATTTGTGAAGCCCAGAAACCCGTATGATCTGTTTAACCACTTGCATAATTCGTCTCCTGACTTTCAACCAACAATTCACACATGCATTTCCAGATCTGAGGTCGAGCACCTTTTCAGAGTTGTATGTTCCAGCTATATCTCCTTTTCTCATTCTTCTAACGTAGGAAATTTTGAAAATTAGAAGGAATACGAGTAATTTGTAATCTGTTTAACCCAAGATCTCACATACTGGGGAAGCACAATGGGGAAACATGGCCAACACAGGCACCTTAAGGATGTTAGCGAGGATGTTAGTGATAAATAGATTTATCATGGTGGTTAGGCGCCACAGCAGAGCTACTTTAGTAAAAATATACATTGGAGGTTGTACACTAAACCGAGAGCAATAAAATTGATCAATGATGAGTGACTTTCATTGCGCCCATTTGTTAGACAAATGTTAGTGTTTTTCTAAATATCAGGAAACATAAGGTTAAGATAACTGGAGCAAGACAAAGATGAAAGGTTACAGGGATTGATCAATGATAAATTATTTCAAAATGTAGAATCCACATGCAAGCATTGTGTGGTGAGAATATGAAAATGCTGCAGGTGCTGTGAATTTTTGAGGCACTTTGGGTTCTCTCAGAGTGTTTCCCTTGAATAAACCGATTCGCTCAATAAACCCACGAGACATTGTTCTACGAGATGTGACTTGGGACTTGAGACTTTGTGATTTGGGATACATGTTAAACATAATCCTCCTACAATTGGGGTAGTCCGCATACTGCACAGAAGAGCCATCAACACTGTGGCTCCTATTCGGTTGAGTACGTTTCATTTTACCACCCATAGTGAGAGGAGTAGTTTCCATATTGTTGGCAGATACCGTAAGTTGTGGCACCAAAAGAACAAAGTGGAGGATAAAAGAAAACGTGGTGAAGGGTCTCGACCCGAACCGTCACCCATTCCTTCTCTCCAGAGATGCTGCCTGTCCCGCTGACTTTCTCCAGCACTTTGTGCCAATGCTAGGTTAAGAAGGTGGCTCTGATAACAAGCAGAATATCGCACCATTTTGAAATCTTAATGGGAATTGATAGAGTCCGAGTTGACATGGGGATGTTTAAATGTATGAGTTTGAACAATGTCTTCCAGCATTCTGCTATGTCAAAACCTAAAGGATATGAATTATTTCCTTGAGGTGCCTATGTGTGATTTACTCTTTTTTTGAGTGAAAATTATATTGCTTTAAGTGTGGGGATATCTTTGATATTCAGCACATTGCATGAGGTATGGCAACCTGCGAGTTAATTTTGATTTGTATGAAAAGTGAAAACGCATGAAGTAAGTGAGTGCAAAGAATGTTAAATTGTTTTGTTAGATTGGTTCTGGGAGAATGTTGAATTAATCCTACAGTCCAGATGGAATAGGATGTGACAGAATGATTCTGCTCCATGTTAAATATATTTGGAGTATCTCGTGTGGCTTAAGAGGTAGCGTCTCTTTAAGAAGTTTTGCAAGGGTGCTCCAAACCATTCATCATTTATTCTTTGGAAGCTTTCAATGTGAAAATGAACTGTTTATTCTTTGTTTTCGTCTAGTCACCTAAAGGTTTCAACAGAGAGATGCAGTTTGGTTTAGTCTTATCTGTGTTTTAAGTTTGTTTTATTTTCTTCTCAATTCTTTCCTTTAGAATTGTATTCAAAGAGAGATCCAAATTCCACACTGACCATGTGGAATCCAGGTTGACGCATTAGAAATGTGCCTCTATTCCGGGCTCTGGGGAGTTTGTCGAGTACATGGCTCTCTGATAGTAGCCCCACAGGTAGATTGGGTGTGAAGTTGGCTTTTGGCACATTGCTGTTCTTCAATCAGAGAACGGAGAATAGAAATCGGGAAGCTCTGCTACAGTTGTACAAGGCATTGATGAGGCTGCACTTGGAGTATTGTGTTCATTTTTGGTTGCCTGCTATAGGAAAGATACCTTTAACTGGAAAGGGATCAGATAAGATTTATGGGAATGTTGCCAGGACGAGGGCCTGAGCAATGTGGAGAGGATGAATAGGCTGGAACCTTATTCCTCAGGACAGGAGCCAGCGGGGTGATCTTACAGAGCTGTATAAAAAATCAAGAAGGGAATATTAAAACAGAGTCTATTTCCCTGGGTAGGAACTAGAATCTAGAGGGCATAGTTTTAGAGCGAGTGGAGAATGATTTAATAGGAATTTGAGGGGCAACTGTTTCCATACAGAGGGTGGCGGGTGTGTTGAACAAACTGCCAGAGGAAGTAGTCGAGGTGGGTACAATAACTACATTTTAAAAGACATTTGGACAAGCACATGGATATGAAAGTTTCAGGGGCTTGGGAACAAACAGCCAAATGAGACTAGCTGAGATAGATCATCTTGGATGGTATAGTGGACTGAAAGAACTGTTTCTATGTTGTATCACTCGATAACTTAATTCAGTCCCAATTTTATTTTGAAAATTCAGAAACTCAATACAGCATCACCGAGGTTTGAGAAAAGGTAAAGAGTAACTTGTGAAGGGGAGGGCAACAGGGCGAGGTGCAAAAGCCCTTTATCTTCCCGATTTATAGAAAAGGAAGTCAGAAGCTGTTTCAATTCTGAACACTTTGTGCTCCTTAGCTGCTGATTTCACCAACACAAATGCTGTTTCAGCTGGCTTGACAGATGGCAGAGGCAAGGGGGGAAATACCAGGTAATTCCAGAAACAGGGTAGATAAGGTCCAGCTTGTAACTGCATCCACTTTACCCGGCACTCACTCACCCCCTTGCAGCCGAGATTTATCTGCCGTTTTGTGGAGTCGGAAAAGGATTTCCATGCCAAATTCATTCAGTTCTCCCAGACGAGCGATCACTTCTTGTGTTGCCCAGGAAGGCAAGGTTAAATTGTGAGTTTTCTGCCAAGGTAGGATTGAAATACAAGTTTACTGGATTAAGTGCAATGCAGATCAGGTTTTGATGGCGAATGATTTGAAAACTAACAGCAGCCTACTATTTCAAAAGCTATCAAAGCAAAAGGACAAATGAGCAGTCGAATGGATTCAGCGGTGAAATGGAAGTAAATAATCGTGATAAGAAAGGGAGGTTGAACAAGATGGGCATTTGAATGCAGATTGGCTAATACTGCTCAAGGTCAAAGGTGCGGTGTCAGGCCAGCTCATCAGCAGGATGCAAATTAGTTAGTGCTGCTCAATAGCAAAATCTAGAAAAGCATGTCCTTGGGTAAACAAAACTGGGCAAAGTTCTGCTGACAGCTCCGAGCAGCGTGCCCGTGATACTATTGCAAAGGGACAGGTTTCATTTACTCACGGGAAACATATTATATATTTGCAGGCTGGTGAGACGAACAACAGCAAGAGGTCGGTCCCACATAAATGAACACAATACGTACCTCACAAAATAGGGTGTCATAAACTTTCCATTCATTATCTATTGTCACCTTCATCTGGGTCTTATTAGATACCATATCCAGAAAATCCTAGAAGGGCAAACGGTGAACAATATTTCAGAAAGTGCATTGATTCATTGTCAAAAGATAGAGGGAGGGTCTTAGACGGGTGACCATAACATGCGACTCCACTGGAGAGAAACATCCAAAAGAGGATCAACATTATAACCCTCTCCACAAGAGGGATATCACAGACAGGGATCACCCCTCAGATGGAGAAGTGGCACAGAAAGGGCTGAGAAATGGCAGATGGAGTTTAACCTGAGGAAGTGTGAGGTGTCACACTATGGGAGGTTGAATGCAAGGGTAACATTTTCAGATAATGGTGAGAGCCTTAACAGCATTGATGTACAGAGGGGTCTTGGTCCAATTCCATAATTCTCTGAGAATGACAACACAAATAGATAGAGTGGTAAAGGCAACACATGGTATGCTCGCCTTCATTAGTTGGGGCAGTGTGTATAAGGATCAGAGGGAGAGGGAGAGGGAGAGGGAGAGGGAGAGGGAGAGGGAGAGGGAGAGGGAGAGGGGAGAGGGGAGAGGGAGAGGGAGGAGAGGGAGAGGGAGAGGGAGAGGGAGAGGGAGAGGGAGAGGGAGAGGGAGAGGGAGAGGGAGAGGGAGAGGGAGAGGGAGGGAGGGGAGGGGGGAGGGGGAGGGGGAGAGGGAGAGGGAGAGGGAGAGGGAGAGGGAGAGGAGAGGGAGAGGGAGAGGGAGAGGGAGAGGGAGAGGGAGAGGGAGAGGGAGAGGGAGAGGGAGAGGGAGAGGGAGAGGGAGAGGGAGAGGGGAGAGGGAGAGGGAGAGGGGGAGGGGAGGGGGGGAGGGGGAGGGAGAGGGGAGGGGGAGGGGGAGGGGGAGGGGGAGGGGGAGGGGGAGGGGGAGAGGGAGAGGGAGCAAGGGTTACGAAGTTAGAGAAATCAATATTAATTGATTTTTGATTTTCTAATGGTGTGGTCATGTTGTGCAAATAGACTTTCTAAAGAGGTGACTGTTGTAGCACAGCAAGAATTATACTAAAATAGAAAATGTTAGAAGCAATCAGAACTGATATATAGATGTATGAAATATATATATGTGTATGTATATAAATTGGACAAATATATTGATAGGACTTTTTTTAAAGCGATTTATGCCAAATGTAGACAAATGGGACGTCCATAATGCCAACTTGGTCCGCATGGACAAGGTGGTTGAAAGGACCTATTTCTGTGCTACATTGCTTTATCTTAACTGCTCCAATACCAGATCTAATGAAAGGTCATCAATGCGAGGTTGACTATGTTCTCTCTGCACAAATGTGTCCCTGACCACACTATAAACTGAGTTATTTTTAAAAAGTTAGGCAGTTTGTGTATGTAAAGTTTAAACAGTGACACGTAGCAGCCTATTGAAGAAAACGCTAATCCTGTGCAGGCAAGTAATACAATTAGGATGATACACTATCTGCAGATGAACACATCTGTTACCACGTTCATCAACGTTCCTGGGCATGTGAAAATCTGACAGAAATTGGGGCGCTGCTAAAGGAGCAATGTCGTATCTCTGCCTCCAGGAAAAACTAAAAACATGAGGAAATGCTTCCCCTTGCCTCCAGAATGTAAAAATATTTGACATTGAGTTTGTAATGGAGTAGAGAGGGTATGGTATTTATATATCTGCCAAATCAAAGGGAAAGCAGAGCCTCAAGTATCACGTAGTTCAATGCCAAGATTCTCCCGAAAAACCAATAAATTATGTATTTATATCTCTCAAAAATGTGAACATAATAAAGGCTGATAGTCCAGAACATAATAAAGGCTGATACTGAAAGAACACTACCGTTTTGGTGCTGGTGTTAAGCAGTTCACGTGTGGCAGACTCTGTGAAACCATTCAATTACAATTCTTGCCGGTGCCGTGGCTAATATTACACTTGCAACTATCCATTACCTAAAACAGATTGCTTGCCTACTTGTTACAGAAGGAACTGCAGATGCTGGAGAATCGAGGGTACACAAAAGGCTGGAGAAACTCAGCGGGTGCAGCAGCATCTAAGGAGCGAAGGAGATGGGCGACGTTTCGGGTCGAGACCCTTCTTCAGACTGGTCAGGGATCAGGGAAACGAGAGATATAGACGGTGATGTGGAGAGATAAATAACAATGAATGAAAGATATGCAAAAAAGTATCGATGATAAAGGGAACAAGCCATTGTAAGCTGTTTGTGGTGTGAAAATGAGAAGCTGGTGCGATTAGGATGGGGGAGGAAGATAGAGAGAGAGGGAATGCCAGGGCCCGAGGGCTGAGGGAGAGGTGGGAAGGGGAGGAGACAGCAAGGGTTAACAGAATTGAGAAAATTCAATGTTCAAGCCCAAAGGATGCAGACTCCGCAAGCGGAATATGAAGTGCTGTTCCTCCAACTTCATTCTTCGGAGAACGGGGATTCCCCTCCCCCACTATAGTCGCACCAGGGTCTCCTCCATACCCCGCAACACTGCCCTCTCTCCCCATTCCCCCACTCGCAAACAGGGCAGAGTCCCCCTGGTCCTCACCTTTCACCCCACCAGCCGGCAAATACAACACATAGTCCTCCGCCAGTTTCGCCACCTCCAACGTGACCCCTCCACTCGCCACATCTTCCCATCTCTCCCCCCCCCCCCGTCTGCCTTTCGCAAAGACCGCTCCCTCCGCAACTCCCTTGTCAATTCTTCCCTTCCCTCCCGCTCTACCCCTTCCCCGGGCACTTTCCCTTGCAACCGCAAGAAATGCTACACTTGTCCCTTCACCTCCCCCCTCCACTCCTTTCAGGGACCCAAGCAGTCCTTCCAGGTCCGACAGAGGTTCACCTGCACCTCCTCCAAACTCATCTACTGCATCCGCTGCTCCAGATGCCAGATGATCTATATCGGTGAGACCAAGCGGAGGCTTGGCGATCGTTTCGCTGAACACCTCCGCTCGGTCTGCATTAACCAACCCGACCTCCCGGTGGCTCAGCACGTCAACTCCCCCTCCCATTCCGTATCCGACCTCTCGGTCCTGGGCCTCCACCACGGCCAGAGTGAGCAACACCGCAAGTTGGAGGAACAGCACCTCATATTCCGCTTGGGGAGTCTGCATCCTTTGGGCTTGAACATTGAATTTTCTCAATTCTGTTAACCCTTGCTGTCTCCTCCCCTGCCCACCTCTCCCTCAGCCCTGGCATACCCTCTCTCTCTCTCTCTCTCTCTCTCTCTCTATCTCCCTCCCCCACCCTAGTCGCACCAGCTTCTCATTTTCACACCACAAGCAGCTTACAATGGCTTGTTCCCTTTATCATCTATACTTTTTTGCATATCTTTCATTTATTGTTCTTTATCTCTCCACATCACCGTCTATATCTCTCGTTTCCCTGATCCCTGACCAGTCTGAAGAAGGGTCTCGACCCGAAACGTCGCCCATCTCCTTCGCTCCTCAGATGCTGCTGCACCCGCTGAGTTTCTCCAGCCTTTTGTGTACCCTTGCTTGCCTACTTTGTTGTTTTGTTGTTTGCGGTTTGGATTTTGCAGTGTTGGAATTTTGCAGAGTGCAATTTGGCAGTGACACGTCCTACATGCTCACTGGGCTCGACCTTGGTCCACTTCCCCACACGTTCCATTTATTCTTCTCCAGTTCTTTCCTTCCTCCGACACACAACTTCATTACCACTCTCAGCATTCAATCTGACCTGATCTCTACCCAGTCACTAAACTTCTCTTTCCATCTCTCTACCCCATCTCCCCTTCATTGAAACTCTTCTCTCCTAGTAGGGTCTTCCCAGTTTTGAAAGATCGTCTGTGAAACAGGGACTCCATCCAGTGCCTGAAGGATTAGCGTACATTTGGAGAATATATTTTGTGGTTCTTAGGATGCTGACGCAGCTGGTAAAATATGTAATAAAGCAAATACCCTTGTCCTATAAAACAAGTCAAACAAAGTGGGAGTAAAGTAATAACAAAGAATCCACAGAAATCTTCTCTCGTATGTAACAACATCATAGGATTACAGCAATCTTTAAAATGACATCCATGCCAATACAGATAAGTATTTATAAGGCAGGCTTAATTATCCTGTAGGCCCCAGGAAGGATGGAGTAGTTAACGGATGTACATAAGATAAAGGAAACCAAGAGCATATTCCTAAACAATTAACCTCGGATGGAATGCAGAGAGGTGAAAGGCTGTGAATTCAGATGGACATCCGGGTAAATGTGGCTGTGAATAACATTTGACATTAGAAGGGATGTTGCATGATTCAACATTTAAGGTTTCAATATGGTTAGTTTCAATAGATGATAAAAATGACAGCACATTGGTCAAGAAAATACTCATCTACGACGTGGAACCTTAGAACTGGATGATGTAGTTCACATTTAACTATTCAGGGTACAATAACGGCTGAGCTGCAATATTTACATGTCAACCCGCAGTTCTGCATCTGAGCAACATCCTTGCATGTGGTTGAATAAGCCAGCAAACAACAAACGTCAGTGGCACAGGTGCAGAAGGTGACTGAACCTCTGCAGCAATGCATGACCCAAGTATTTCTAGATTCCTGCGTTATCTCAAAAATATTTAATTGGCTGTACGTACCAAGGGGGTGAAATGCATTATATACTCAAATTATTTAATTAAGCAGTATCACACACCAAATCTGCACAGATACATGCATTAGATGCTAATATGTTAATCACTCAACCCTTGACACTTGCCTTATTTTCATGGATTTTTTCTTGAACTACTCTGCTCTTCATCGTCTCCTCCTGCAGCTGCTGATAGCGGGGACAGTTTTTTCGCGGGAACTTGAGAAACTGAAACCAAGAACACACATTACTTCTAGAATTTATTAGGTGAAAATGGTAAGAACTCAACACGTGCAAAAATAAATTAAATTAAAAGGATGAGCAAAGCCTGCCCTAAAGGATAACATACACGCACTGCCCCAATGAGCGATACAAGACCAAGAATCCTGGCAAGGATCGCATACACACGTTCCATCACCATGGGATATAGCAACAGCAATCTGAGAATGTACCTTCATATTATCCCATTAAGTGATTCGACCACATGAACCTTTCCCCACTGTTCTCCCAAGGATACTTGCCTTCTCATTTTTCACAGGCGTAGTATGTACAGGAATTGGTTGCCATTTCAAGTCGGAATGGAAGATCTGCCGTCCTTGCGGAGGGTACAGACCGGCAAGATTCACTTCAGCACTCATCAGAGTCCGGTCAATATCTGTGCTTTGAACATAAATCTAAGGAGAGAAAAGTCACACAAATACACACCAGACATGCATTCAGTAGCCAGCAGTTTTCCGATGTGGTAAACAGTACCGTGCCGAATCGCGCACGACCTCGCCCATACCAAAGCCTTTCAAGGGAACTGAGACAAATATGGGTGGATAAAGTTGTACAAGCAATGGAATTAAGAAGGGATGGGCTCAAGCCTGGAGGAATTATGCCATTATGAAATTATAGGCCTCCCCAGCTGCTAGCCTCACCGATCCTATCACTCCAGCCCCTCATTCACCTCCTCCTCAGGCTCGGTGAATCAGCCCACCTTACCCGACCACGCCGGCCGCTGACCCCACATCCCCGACCACCCTGGGTCCGCAAACAACCCAGCCCAACTCACCACCGATCCCACTTCTGCAGCCCCTCACCCCATATGTCCCGCCCTAAATTAATCTTCCATACCAGAGCTCAAGTAGCTCGTAGTGCTTCACCCACACCATCACACCCAACTCCAACCATTCTCTTGACTCCTATCTCAAGGTGCACAGTCCCCGATTCCCTATCTCTTCTCTGTTTCAAGCCCAATATCATTGCATCTTCTCTTTTGTCCCGCCCTGGCTCCAGCCCTTTACTCCGATTTCTCCTTTCCCATAATATCCAATCAGCAGCAAACCCCACCCCCAGATTCCTTTCCCCAGCCCCACACAGTTCATCTTCTCCTAGAAACTATCTTCTCAGCCCTATAGATTACACAGCCCTTTCAATCAGCTGCTCACCTCATTCCGATCATAAGTGGAGTTGAGGAAGTCATTGTAGCGATGTCGAAGATACTGGCCCAGTGCGTATTGTTGTCTCATTCCAACCTAGGGAATAGTAACAGAAGACCCAGCCATTCGCAGAGTATAGAGAGCAGTGAAAAGATAAACACAATCACAACAGCAAAATCCTGCCCATCACCAGAAAATCTGAAACCAAAATACAGTTCAATACATTCCACTGATAGCTTGGCCCTGAAGCAAGGTTTTGACCTGAAAGTTCAACCATTTCTTCCCTCCCCCACTCCATCACCCTCAGATGCTGCTCGACCCACTGAGAGCCTCATTGTTAACATCTCGGTTCCACCACAGATTTGAGAAATATGTAATTATTCATGGCCAACGTGGTCATTGGAAAGCCAGAGTAATCCATAGGAACAGAATTAGGCCATTCAGTCCCTGGAGTCTGCTCCACCGTTCAATCAGGAATTATCTATTTTTCCGTCTCATCCCCATTCTCCTGCCTTCTCACCGCAACCTTTGACGCCCTTACTAATCCAGAACCTAGCAATCTCTGCTTTAAAAATACCGAATGACTTGGCCTCCACAGCCGTCAGTGACAATGAAGTCCACAGATTACCCACCCACTGTCTAAAGAAATCCACCTCATCTCCATTCTAAAAGTAGGTCCTTTTATTCTGAGGTTGCGCCCTCTGGTCCTAGATTCTCCCATTAGTGGAAACATTCTCTCCACATCCGCTCTTTCTAAACCTTCCATTATTTGAGTAAATGGTGAGTGCTTTACAGTCACACCTGCTCAGACATTGGTGATTGTGTCCTGCTTATCCCCGCACAAAGGGAATTGGCACTTTGGCACGGCACACAGCGTGGTGACTATTTTACAAGGCAACTGCATAAGTGTCAGCATACTTCTGATAGAATGGAAATAATTTGATGGGTGGAGGACTTGGGTTACAAAAGGAGTGGGTACTTGGGTCACAAATACTCATTTGCAACCATAGCTGGCCACGACTCTGAAAATGCTCTCAAAAGTGACAATAGAAACCAGGGAATCTAAAGGAAAGTGAGAAAGTAGGGATAAGGGATCAACGAGCAGTCAGGACAGAGTGACAGAGAGAGGGCAAGACAGCAAATGGGCGAGATGAGTGATAGGGGGAGAGGCATGAGGGAAGATAAGAGGCTCAAGGACAGAAGGTTGCGAGGGATGGATAGAGAGAGCTAGATCTGACCTGGGTGAGCTGAGCAAAGCCTTGGGGCCAGTCCTTCTCAGTATATGGATCTGTCGGATATCTTTGCGTAGGAGATCGGTCACCATGACGATAAATCTGTGAAAACAAGTCACACAGTTATTAAAATCTAGCCAGTGTAATCGGGATATCATAACTTAATCCTGCCCCAATATGTATGATAACCGAGGAGGAAGCTCAACTACCAGAAACACCTCAAGTGAAAGTGTGTGAACAAGCATCAGGGCAGGGAAGAAGGGAGCGATACTGAGGAAAGCAAGTATTTTTTGCTTTAGTCCAGGTCAAAAGCCAACAGGCCTGTTGCACATTCTGCTCCAAAGGCACCACTCGTCACTGAATATAGATTAACCACGATGAACATCTCCATTCCATTTATCTGCCGTCATATCCCTTACTTAACAAAATGGTCACTCTCACCAAAATAGAATTTTATTGTTCCACTTCCAGTAAATATGTCAATTAAGCACTTAAAAAACTTAACTTAACAACTTAAAAAATAACAAAGGTTTATATGTGATTCATGAGATTGATGGATAGTTTGAGCTTTTGTACTAGGACAAATGACATTTAAATTGAAAGGTGGTGCGTGAAGGTAACTGGAAGGTCTGAATTGCTTGGTAAAGCGAGAGTGATTGAAATGTTTCTGGTGCATTCCTGGATCTCATCCAACTCCCAGAAACAAAATGGCACCTGATGAAAGGCCACTTTCAATTTCCTATTTCAAAATCCTCTTTACCCATCTGATCTCTCGAAAGTATTATTTCTCAGGCAACTACCAACCCAACCCTTTCACCATAACACAGTCCCATGACTTGGAAGATAGACACAAAGTGCTGGAGTAACTCAGCGGGTCAGGCAGCATCTCTGGAGAGAAAGAATAAGTGATGCTTCAGGTTGAGACCTGTCATCAGATTATTCTAGCACTTTTGTGTCTACTTTCAGTTCAATCCAGCACTTTGTGTCTTTCTTTGGTGTAAACCAGCATCTGCAGTTCCTTCCTACCCAAGACTAGGAAGCAGCTTTGTCATTTTACATAGCACCACTTCCTGTGGTTGAATGTCTTTCCAGAGTCATATCTTAATGATCTGATTATGGAAAATCATTCCTTTTATTTGAATGACTGATGTGCTTTGTTACTAATAAATCATCTACGATGTGATAAAAGAGAAAAAAGACATTTTAACTCGAGCATTACAAAACTAAATATTACATTGACCAAGAGGTAAGAGGGCAAATGTAAATGACGAGTACAGAAATAAAGCTTAACATTTTACAGAGAAGGTTAATTCCTAAATGAGTATAACCTTCCTTAGGTGAGGAGACCAAGATTGTATCCTATACTCCAGGTGTGGCCTCACAAAGAAAGCTCACCAATGTGGGCTATCCAAGCCTACACTATCCAAAGTTTCCTCATAATACTTGAAATGACAGATAGCTTTATGAAAATTCTAATAAAGAAAATTTCCCCCAAAATGTTAACTCTTTTCCCTAGATGCTGCCAGGCCTGCTGTTCATTTCCAGGGTATATAATTTTCATTCTGGGTGTTAGTTCAGTAAAGCTTGTGCTAAAATAAGGAGATTAATACTCTGCACATTATTTCACATATGGCCTTGCTCTATAATGGAAGCATAACCTCCAGTCCACTAACAAAAAAATGACAACAGCTTAAATACCTTCTGTTTGTACACTAATCTTTTGCAAATCTTGCACGAGAACACTGATATCTCTGTGTCTCATATCGCTGTGTCTCAGAGTTCTACAAACTCTCACCATTTCGGCAAAGTGTTTTTTATCTTTTCACGCCAAAATATTAATTTAACATTATATTTCATCTTATGTTTTGAGATTACTTCGCCGAGTAGTTTGGCGAACATTGGTAGACTAACACCGCCCTTGACACACTGTGGTCTGATTTGTCCCACTGCTCATCTGTCATCCATTCCAGAATACACATTCATTTCCTATAATTCAACAAGGGACAAAGCTAATTACTATAGTCCCCACATGCAATACTGGTCCCTCGCCATCGTCTCCATTGGTGAGAGTCAATGTTGCTCACCAACGTTTACCAAGAGCTAAATATCCTCGTGACTATTAGATATTCTTAGTCTGTAGGCCTCGATCAGAGCAAGATGACACCAGAAACCAAAGCTTTTAGCTCTGCTATAGCATTATTTCCTACCAGGTAATTTTTTGGTTGTACTGCAACATTAACTTAGTCACAGAACTGTGACAGCAGCTGATACCGTCCATAAAGTGTACACCACCTTTATAACTCAAGTTGGAACTGTCAGGTTCACAATGTGCCAGACTTTGCACTTGTCTTGAGGTAATGATACACACGGGAGCACAAGGAAATAAGAGGAGGTCATTAGGTCCCTCAAGCATGTCTTACCATTCAATATGACCATGGCTAACCTTCATAGCCTACAAAATCTCTTCCATGCCAGATCCCCATAACCCTTAACTCCTCGATCTTTCAAATCTCTATCCATCTCCGCTTTAAAAAAATGATCTGGTCTCCACCACCCTTGGGAAAATTCATGAGATTCACTACCCTCAGAGAGGAAGTCTCGATGCACTTCAGTTTTATCAGTACAAAACTCGAAATCAATAAAGAGTCGCTTGGCCAAGTTAATCTATAACTTCAAAATTGAAAGATCTAGAAGGGGAGAATACAGTTGATATGGGCAGAATATTGGGTAGGGGAATAGGGAACGGTTTACCTTAGTAATACTTTAATATCATAAATCCAATGCTGATGATATTTCCCATCACTTACTAAATGATCAACATTGTACAGATGGAGTAGAAAGCATCTGGAATGCTATGCTTAGTTTTTGTGGGATGGACGGAGACTGTATTGATTGAAAGATACAGCATGGAAACAGGCCCACTGAGTCTACATCAACCTTTGATTACGCACAAGTTCACACTAATGCCATGTTATCCCACTCTCTCATCCACCCCTTACACACTAGAGGCAATTTACAGCAGCCAATTAACCTACAAACCCGGATATATTTGAGATGTGGGAGAAAACCGGAGCATCCAGAGGAAACCCAGGTGGTCTTATGGACAACTTACAAACTCCACACAGACAGCTACATATAGAGGTGTATAAAATCATGCGGGGAATAGGTAGGGTATATGCACAAAGCCTTTTACACAGAATCAAGAACCAGAGGAAATAGGTTAAAGGTGAGAGGGTAAAGATTTAATAGAAACATAAGGGACAACTTTTCCCACACAGAGGGTGGGTATATGGAACAAACTGTCAAAGTTGTTGTTGTAAAGACATTTTAAAAAGGATTAGGAAAGGTTTAGAGGGATTTGGGCCCAACGCAGGCAGTTGGAACTAGTGTAGATGGGACATCTTGTTTGGTGTGAGGAACTTGGGCTGAATGGGCCCCGTTTAAATGTTGTATGACGAGCTTCCGGTGGCGCTATGGAGGGCTAGAGGACAACGCCAGCCAGCTCCGCGAAAAAAACGCGAAAAAACGGGGGATTAACGGACCTACCTGCTGCCTGCTGCTTGCTGCCTGCCGTCTCTGCACCGATTGTTGTGAGTGACGTCATCAGGCGCGCGACTAATTATGGCTACAACACGCAGCCCTACCGACAAGCAGAAAACTCGCCCCACCCGGCAGAAAATGGTAGAAGGCCCAACTGAAGCCTCGGACTCGAGGAGGACCTCATCCCAGGAAGATGTATCGAAGAGAACAGGGAAAAAAGCGGAAAGTGAAGATTTGAAAAGTTTTATTTCTCGTGAAATTGCTGGCCTAAAGGAAGAAATAAACCAGATGAATACGCAAATAAACCAGATGAATACTCAAATGAAAGAATTCCAACAGGAAACGAATTCAAATATTAATAATAAGACCAAGAAAATATCGGCAGATTTGAAGAAAGAAATTACAGAAATGATGAACGAAATGAGAAAGGAGATGGATAATAAAATTGAAAAGGTCAAAAATGACTTTGAAAAAAGGCTGAAGCCTATGGAAGAGGTACTGGAACAGCAGACGGTCGGTATAAAAGGCCTTGAAGAACTAGCTGCTACCAGTGCTACGACTACAGCTAAGTTGATTATAGAAAACGAACTTCTAACGAACTTACTGACTAAAATATCAGAGAAAATGTACGAGCTAGAAGGTCGCCAGAGAAGACAAAACCTAAGAATTGCAGGTATTCCTGAAGGACGAGAGAAAGATGAAGATCCTCGAGAATTTACTGCGAACTTATTACAACAAGTCTTATCTCTGGATCAAAAGCCTTTATTAGCCCGTGCCCACAGAGTCAGAAGACGTCAGACAAGAGCAAATGCCCCGTACGAGACAAATGATTATAAAGCTACGATACGACTATGTCTTGGATGAGATAATGCGGATATCCTCGAGAAATAGAAACCTGGAATTTGATGGTCACAGGATCAGCATCTACCGAGACTATCCTGCAGAAGTTTCCAGGAAACGGAAAGCATTCAATGAGGCTAAGAGTCTTATGAGAAGAGTGCAACATTTGAAATACGGTTTGAATTATCCAGCTACCCTAAGAGTCACCTTCAATAACGAGGAGCATTTCTTTTCCAATCCAGAAGCAGCAATGGCCTTTGCGCGTCAGATCCAGACCTGAGAAGCAGCTACTTTCAAATATATTGACCCTTAAGAACGCCACAAGAATCTTCAAGACTTCGCAAGACTCTATAAAATAATGCAGGACTGGACTGAACTGAGCAACGTTGGATGGAAGTCGGAGAAAGAAGTGGATCGGAGAATTTTACTTGGATACTAATAATTAATATCAATATATTACTAATATAAACAACTAATATACATTATAGACACTAGGTGATATTCCTACTAACATAATTTTTACTAATATTAATTACTTTTACTAATAATTAATGATTTTCTATGTTGAAATGAATAGAGTTAAAATTAGGGATTGATTTCCTTTGGAGATTTTTTCTTTTTGTCAGCAATTTTTTTTTTTTTTACTTTCATTTTTAATATCTTTTTTTTTCTATCTCTTCTTTTTTTCTAGGATGGATTGGGGTTTTTTTCTCCTTTTTTCTTTTTATTTTTTTACTTGTGTTTTTTTCTGTTTAAAATTGATTGATTTTTAATTAAGTTTTAAACATGTACTTTGATATCTTTCCTTTTTTTTGTTCTTCCTGTTTATAATAATTAGATGTTTAAATGTCTTTAATTATGGTATTTCTATACTTTTATAATGGTTTATAAAAATTAGATGTTTAAATAAATCTTAAATAATTGTATTTCTATACCTTTAATGATCATAAGTTAAATATGCCTTTACTAAATAAGTCTCTTAATTAAGTTTTAAATATGTATTTTGATACTCTTTCCTTTTTATCTCATGTTTATAATAATGAGATGTTTAAATAAGTCTTAAATAATTGTATTTCTATACCTTTACAATTGTTTATAATAATTAGATGTTTAAATAAGCTTTAAATAATTGTACTTCTATACCTCTAATTGTTATAAGTTAAATATGCCTTTACTAAATAAGTCTCTATTTTTATCCCTCTTTTTTCCCTTTCCCTTTTGGTTTTTTCTTCTTTAATACTACACCCCCGGTAAAATATTTTTATGGAATAACAATTCCAAAAACCTGGGAGCTGGTTAAGTTACTAACATCAACGACGGAAGTCGGTAGATGGTTAGCCATGCTAGTATGGCTAGCACTAACTACAGCAACTCTAGATGTAGTTTTTCCTTTCTTTTTGCACATTACTAACCTCTTAATCTATCTTTGGTTCTTTTCTTATATAATCTATTATGGTTTTTTTTTCAATTAGAATGGAGTTATATACTGGATCAATGGAGATATATACGTGAGACATGCACGAGACTTAAAATTCATCTATTCGATGTTCGGGTGTAAGGTCGGGTCTGATGTGCTGAACCATAGACTCTATTGCAGACCTCCATAGTCATAAGATGCAAGACCCAAAAATAAATAATATGGGGAATGAGGGAATAACTTTTTGTAGTTGAACGAACGTTAAAGGTATTAATGAACCGATTAAGAGAGAAAGGCACATTTAAAGGCAAATAAAGCTGATGTGATTTTTTATTCAAGAAACACATCTAAAAAAAGATGCTGAACATAGATTGAAAGCTAAATGGATAGATAAAAATGTAATCACTCTTCTTTTACACATAAATCAAGAGGCGTAGCAATATTATTTCGTAAAGGTATTTTATTTAAACATACATCAACAATAACTGATAAAGATGGAAGATATATTATCGTCATAGGAGAATTAAATACACAAAAAAATGATTTTCGTTAATATATATGGACCTAAAAATTTTGATAGCCCATTGTTTTTTAAGAAGGTATTTAATAATATTCCGGAATTAGCACAACATAATCTAATAATTGGAGGTGACTTTAATTGTACACTAGATCCATACTTAGATAGATCTACAAGGCAAAGGAAAGTTAAATCACACTCTAGTGATTTATTAAATGCATATATGGAAACTACTAATATCAAAGATGTTTGGAGAACTGAAAACCCTACTAGACGAGAATACTCTTTTTATCGTCAGTACATAAAACTTACTCAAGAATAGATTATTTTTTGGTGGACGCTAAACTTATCTCGCTTACTTATAAATCCCAATATCATAATATCATAATTTCTGATCATGCACCATTAACATTCAAGATCAAAATAAACGGTAAACTACAAAAATCAGAACAGTGGAGATTTAACCCACAAATATTAGAAAATAAAATTACCCAGGAATATATTACAGAACAAATTAAGATTTTTTTTTAATGATAAACCGGAAATATCTTGTTCCTTATTATGGGAAACATTTAAAGCAAACCTCCGGGGAATCATGATTTCATCTCAAGCATTTTATAATAAAAAGAAACGTAAGGAGCAGCAAGATTTGGAAAAGGAGATTAAACAATTAGATATACAGAACGCAATGAATCCAACTACTATATTACATAATAAAATTGCAGCATTGAAATATAAATTAAACAAAATATTTACAGACCAAGTCGTTAAATTTTATCAACATACTAAACAATTACAGTTTGAATTCGGTGATTACTGGCTCGTCAACTAAGGAAAATGGAAGCTGAAAAAATAATTCATAGGATTAAATCACATAAAGGCGAACTGTTAACACAGCCTAAAGATATTAATGAAAGATTTATGCAATATTATAAAAACTTATACACTGCGAAAACAACAGATAATAAAATAGGAATTGAAGCATTTAAAAAAAAATGTAACTTGAAAGGATTGGACTCACAAAATATAGAGTTATTGAATGCCGATATTACGATAAAATAAATCCAAGAATCTATCAGATTACTAAAAAAGGGTAAAACACTGGGACCAGACGGCATTGGCTCGGAATTTTATAAAGTATTTTATGATCAGATTGTACCACGTTTGAAATTACTATATGATCATATATATACACAGCAAAAACTACCAGAAACATTAAATGAATCTATTATAACACTTTTACCCAAAACAAACAAAGGCTTGGACGAGCCAGGATCATTTAGAGCAATAGCTCTTCTAAATACCGATCAAAAGATATTAACTAAAATATTAGCACAAAGGTTAAGTTTAGTTGTTACTAAATTAGTTCACCCTGATCAAACAGGATTTATACCAAAACGATACTTCGTATAAAGACGTTATTCAATATTATTAATATCGTATGCTTTTTTGTATTTACTGCCAGCAGGGGTAACAGTAACGCCTATGGAAGATAAAACAGCGGGGAATTATTCTTAATTCCCCTGGTCTCAAATCCCGTGAACTTGGCAACGTGACGGCAAAAACGTGAGCTGCGTGGGAAATTTAGATAATTCAAAACGGCAGACAGGAAACTGCCGTCTCATTTTGTTAAAAAAGCGAGGGGAATTTGTAGTTATTTCGTTAGATGATCAGAGAAAGCCTTTGATCAAGTGGAATGGCCTTACTTGTTCTCGGTTTATGGAAGCTTTTAAACTGGGAGAAAAGTTTTATTAACTGGATCAAATTGCTATATACAAATCCGACAGCTCGAATAATAACAAATCAAATGTTATCACCTAAATTCAATTTATCTCGTGGTTGCAGACAAGGTTGTCCTTTATCCCCTTTATTGTTTGCATTGGCAATAGAAACCGTTAGCTCTGATGGTGAGATCACATCCGGAAATATATGGATACGATACTAGAGACACTAAAAATAAAATCTCTCTATATGCGGATGATGTGCTACTTTACATCACAAAACCAGAAACTAGTATCCGTAATTTGTTAAAATTAATAACTGAATTTGGATCCTATTCAGGATATAGTATTAACTGGAATAAAAGTGAACTTAATGCCAATAACGGTAAACAATTTACATATATTACAACAATTCCCTTTTAGATAACAAATGAAAAATTTAAATATCTTGGAATCTTTGTAACAAAAAGATTTGACTCCTTATTTAAAGCTAACTTTCCACTATTATTGAACAAATTAAATAAGAATATTTATTTATTGGAAAACTTTAACCTATATGATAGGCAAAATTAATATAATAAAAATGGTGTTTCTTCCACAATTATTATACCTTTTCCAATCAATCCCGATATATCTCCCAAAAAAAATTTCTTTAAAAAGGTGGACTCCTTAGTCACTAAACTTCATTTGGGATTATAAGTGCCATAGAATAAATAAAAAACATTTATGTAAACCAAAAATAAATGGAGGTCTAGCTCTACCAAATTTTATTTTTTATTACTGGGCAGTTAACATTAAAAATATGAATTTTTGGTTAGAAGAAATAGAATAATCAACCAACTTGGTTAAATATGGAAAAAGAAGATTGTTCTCCTTTTGAAATTAGTTCAATAATATTCCCTAATACTAATTTAGCTAAGAAAACATATAGTGATAACCCAAATAATAGGAAGTGGAATACGTATTTAGAAACAAATAAAGAAAACATTAAAATTAAAATCTATACCTACTATCTCTTAGCATTGTAAATAATGTTATGTTTAAACCTTCAATGATGGATAAAGCTTTTTCACAATGGAAAAATAATGGAATTATTTAAGATTGGGGATCTCTGTAGGGAAAACTGCTTCCTTTCATTTTCAAGACATACAACAAATTTATGGACTACAATCTAAAGAGTATTTTAGATACTTACAAATTAGAGATTATGTTTAAAGCAAATACGCAAGAACTCAGAAATAGAAAGATTGAAATATTAGATGAATGTTTGAATAAACATCCGAATACAGAAAAAATGATTTCATATATATATAACATCTTATTGGAAGGTGATGTTCCATCAACAGAAATACATAGACAATCGTGGGAAAATGAATTATGTCAAACTATTAGACCAGAAATATGGGATGATAGTTTACAACATATACATCATTGTTCGCTAAATGCTAAACACTCTCTTATACAGTTTAAAATATTACATAGATTATATTATTCAAAAAACCAAATTACATAATATGTTCCCAAAAGTATCTCCTATATGTGATAAATGTCAACATTTAGAAGCCAATCTGGCACACTCATTTACAAATTGTAATAAAAAATTACAAAATTCTGGATTGAAATATTTAGGATAATTTCGAATGTTGTTAATATAACTTTGACACCCGATTCAAAGCTAATAATACTAGGAATATTGGAAACAGAACAAATAGTAACAACAAACCAGAGAATTTTTATTGATTATGGGTTAATAATTGGGAAAAAAAAATTAATATTAAAATTTTGGAAAGGCCCTACATCCCCTACAATCAAAATGTGGAATACAGAAATGTCGGAGACTCTTAATCTGGGAGAGATTGAGGCTTGTCTTAATGGACAGGTTAGATCACTTCAGAGGGATATGGTCTCCATATATTGAATATTTACAGAGTCATAATGGATCGGTACGAGGGCTTGACTGAGGCCTGAATATTTAGAATGGATGAAGAAAGAAATATAATAAATCATGCCTATATCTCCAATGACGGAATAACGATTAATACTTCATTCGTTTTCATTTTTTTTTCATTATTTATCTCTATCTTTTCTTACTTTATAAAAAATAATTAAAAAAGCGTATAGAAGCATATAGTCCTAAATCTCAATATTAGTAATAATATTAATATTATTAATATTATGAAAGTATTTAATGATGTTTTTTCGTTTATGTAAAATATTGCAATTTTCATAGATATGTTTCTATAATAAAAAATATTCATCAAAAAATAAATAAATAAATGTTGTATGACTATGACAACGAATACCTCAAACACGTGACATCGTGAAAAATTAATTTCTAAAATTAAACAGATGAGGATTAATTAGGTCTGAATTTAATACAATACCGCTGTTACATATTTCTTGGCAAGTGCCTCTGGCATTTGATGCACAGGAGATTATACAACATAACAGTAAGATTTTTATATTCACTGTCAAACACTGGCTCTGTTCCCTATTAGTTTATACAGAAACAAAATATTAGTGGGGATGCTTTTCTTTTTAGCATGTTTAGTGTGGGAAGTTGCACGATCTAATATCATGGCTCAATTATATTTTTAGATGGAAATGTGTTTTTAATTGCAAAGTCATTACTTACAACTGTGGCAACACAAGGCCTCATGATCTAGGCTGCAGATCAGGATATTCATGTTGTTTTCAAAAGTATACGATGATGAAACTGTGAAACCCAAAGGAAGTTGCAGAGACGGGTATGATTGGGACATTTAAAATGAAGTTTCAACAGATACATGGGTAGGAAAGATTTAGCAGATATAGGCCAAAACACAGGCAAATGGAACTTGCTCAGTTATAAAACCTGGTCGGCATGGTAAAGTTGGGCCAAAGCGCCAATTTCCATACTCCATGACCACATAAGACATAAGATTAGAATTAGGCCATTCAGCCCAGAGTCTCCTTCGTCATTCAACCGCGGGTGATCAATTATTTCCTCTCAACCTCATTCTCTTGCCTTCGACTCGTAACCTTCAACTCCCTTCCTAATCAAGAACCTATCCACTTCAGAAATACCCGATGTCTTGATCTCCACAGCGGTCTGTGGCAATGAATTACACAGATTAACCACCCTCTGGTTAAAGATAAATATCTTTATGAGAAGAATGACATGATTCATCTCATTCAAATGAGATGCTTTCTTCCTCATCTCCATCCTAAAGGTATGCCCTTTTATTCTGAGACTGTAGCCTCTGGTTCTAGATTTGTCCACTCTAAGTCTTTCATGTTTTTGGGCAGAGGCATCCGAAATGGTCTATTCTGGGTGCTGTGTTTGCTGGAACTGATTCATACAGCGAAGTCTATAACAGAGTCACTGTCGGACAGAGATAGATCATGATGCCAGACAGTTCAAATTCCTCTCCTGCCATGTCATCCCAGAAATCCCTGAATTGAGGAGAATCAGTGTGGATTTCTGATTCTCGGCTTGCTGTATTTCACACGCTATTGTGGTGAATCTGCAAAATTATTTCAGTGTTCCCTGGACAACAGTCACCTGAGACCATCTGAAATTCAGTGAATCTTGTTATTAGCCATAACTGATGAAAGGAATTACAGAAGGAAACTGGATGAATTACAGTGAGATCAGAAACAAAGCTCAGACTGAAATTAATGAGAGAGATAATTTTAAAAGTGCTAATTATTTTAAAGGATTACCTGCTGGCTCTGTACAATCTCACCAGTTTCAATTATACTCTTTCAACGCAACTGGATTCTTACACGTGCAATATCAACCTCAAATGCACATTGAATGCTTTAAACTAGTATTTAACAAATGCAAATCTAGTATTTCATGCGACAGAACAGGGGTTGAGAGCTCAAGTATCCACATACAAAGGTGAAACAGCTTAAATCCACAGAGGTGCACACTAACTACCAGATAGGAATAAATATGGTTAAAGTACTGTACAGCCCCATGCTATAGAGCAAGGATGACATAGCAAAAAGCACAAAGTATTGGAGCAACTCAGCGGGTCAGACAGCATCTCTGGAGAACATGGATAGGTGATGTTTTGGGTCGGGACCATTCTTCAGAAGCAGTTGGCCAAAGCAAAATATTATTGATGCTGAAAAGATGAAATAAAGCATTCAGCAGGCTCCAATTCTGATGAAATATCTGAAGAAGGGTCACGACCCAAACGTCACCCATTCCTTCTCTCCAAAGATGCTGCCTGTCCGGCTGAGTTACTCCAGTGTTTGTGTCTACCTTTGAAATATTAACTGTTGCGCTCCCCACTGATGCTGAATGTCTCACAACGTAGACAGAACACCTGGTTGCATGATGTCACAACACAATCTCTCACTCAAAGTTTACAAAACCAAGGAATGAATCGCTGACTTCTGAAAAGGAAAGTCTTTCTGAGTCTACCATTCGCTGCAGTCTCTTATATTCCTATGTGTTGGAATAGCCAACGCAGACCATGATGCAACCAGTATGGCTACTTTCTACAATGCCTTGTAGAAGTCTACAAGACTATTCCATGGAATGTCAAATCTCTTTAAACTTATAAGAAAGTATGTGTGCTGGTGGATCTTGTTCATGATGATGTCTATGTGCTGGGCTAAGCACAAGTCATTCAAGATGATAATGCCCAGGCATTTGAAGCTGATAAACCTGTGCCCCAACTGGAACACCAAGTTGTGCCTGTGATACCTATACCTGACTGCACTTGTACATATGACAATAAACTTAACTTGACCTGAACTTTTCTTGCTTCTATTTCACAACATTAACATTCAATTCAATTCAATTCAATTCAATTCAATTAAATTCAATTCAAATTTAATGTCATTGCACAGATACAAGGATGGGTACAACGAAATGCAGTTTAGTGTCAGTACGTAGTGATAGCAATGTTTAGATAAATACAGATAAATAAATACAGATGTGGGAATCTATCGGCGGGACTCCGAGTTCAGCAGTGCGATGGTGTTATTGTAGAAGCTACTCCTCATCCTGCTGGTGCGGGACCTGAGGCTCCTGTACCGCCTCCCCGATGGTAGGAGGGCAAACAGTCCATGGTTAGGGTGGGAGGGGTCCTTGATGATCTTTCCCAGCCCGTCTCACAAACACCGTTTTCGGTGGAGGGCATCCAAAGCAGGGAGCGGGGCACCGATGATGTGCTGGGCGGTTTTCACCACCCGTTGTAGTGCCTTCCTGTCTGCTACGGTGCAACTGCTGTACCATACCGTAAAGCAGGTGGTCAGGATGCTTTCGATGGTACAGCGGTAGAAGTTAGTCAGGATCTGGGGGGACAGGTGGGCTTTTTAGAGCCTCCTCAGGAAATAAAGGCGCTGCTGCGCCTTTTTGACCAGCTTGGAGGTGTTGAGGGACCAGGACAGATCCTCCGAGATGTGTACCCCGAGGAATTTGTAGTTGGAGACCCGCTCCACTTATCCGACTGCACTTATCAAATAAACTCATGTTGGGTCTGCATTTTCATATTTTACACTGATTATGACAAAGTCTAATTCCATTACTTTAAAACAAATTCTTCACATTGAGAAACTACTGTTACTATTCTATGATTTTGACTTACACAAACCCTCAGACACCTCAAGTACTGAGGCTGCTCCTACTTTTTTTTCTTCTGCGCACATCTCACACCCATTGCCATTACAACTCACTCTTTAATTTATTGCTCACAATAAGACAAACTGAAACCAAATTGAAAAATAAACTCTTACAGAGAAAAATGGGACATTTTAATGGAAGATCCTAGCTGCAATGGACCCCAGCTGCAAAATAGCAGTATCTCACCCATGGTTCGAAAAATACATTTCAAATTTCCTGTTTGTAAACTTAAAAACGCTGAATAAAATTGCCCAATAAACCTTTCACAATATTGCACATTTGTTGGCTACCAAAAGACACTAAACCTGGGCGTGTCCCACTTTGGCGATTTTTCAGGTGACTGCCGGCGAATGTCAAGGCGCTGGCAGTGGCCTGAAAAACCAGCGACTGGTGCAGCGGCTGTCAGAGTGGAACACACACACATCGCTTCCTTCACCAGCCCGTTATGCAGGCGGGGGACATGGCAAACGGGGGGCAGTGCTGTCCGAGTCAAATTCACACGGTGCAAAACCAATGTGATACAGACACCCACTGCGATGAACAGGAAGGTTGGCGCTGTAATTAAGATGGCGAAAGCACGGTGTACGGGAAGGGTCACTTAAGTCCTTTAAAAGGGGGTGGGGGAAGATGTGGATTACTGACATGTCCGAGACACTACATTTAGAAAACATTAGGCTTGTTTTGGCTGATAAAGTAGACCAATTCTCCAAAACATGGTCTCCTTTCACTGAATTTCTTCAACAACAGAATGGATGAACACAAATTTAAAACCGATGCTTGGGATGGGTGAGCAGGAGGGGGGGTGGGGGGGGGGGAAGAGAAGGACAGTGGAGCATATCACCATCTTTTTTCTCATTTCTCTTTTCGCACTTCTTTGGTAGTTCAGGGGTCTTTTCTTTTCTTCTCTCTCTTTTGCATCATTCTTCGTTTTCTTAATTCTTTCCTTTTTTCTCTTTTTTTTGGATTTATGTATCAATTTATAAAATATTAAAAATGAAGCTGTACGAAAATTGTATAACTTTCATGCCGAATGCTTCTGATAAAATAAATTTAAAAATAAATTAAATAAACGGTGGTGGGAGAAGAGGGAGGAGAAGGGGGGGGGGGGGGGGGGAAGGAGTGGAGACAACTTTTAAGGCGCCAGAGATACACGGCTGTGATGCTTGGCGGACATTAACAATACTGGTCGGTTATCCTTGGTTCTGAAAACTACTGCTTACTTTTTTTACCCAATGAACCAATGAAATCCACCGGTCAGCACCGGCTACAACCTACGAGAACCCATGACAACCTTCAACCCCCTAGCGACCCGCCACCACTGCACCTACGGCACGCGAATTCTTGCTACTTTCCATGGCGGCTTAATTCTGGTCGCCGGTAATTTTTCCACACGTTGAAAAATTCACCGTGACCATAAGGAGGCCGTGACTAGTTCACAGAACGCGGGAACTCCTCACGCCCATGAAGGCGACTACCCGGCAATCACCCGCGAACATGTGGCGACCATGTGTCGACCGCATAGTCTCCTAAGAAGTCGCCCAAGTGGGACAGGCCCATAAGGAATCCTGGGGGAGAAGAGAGAGAAACTGGTGCACAGTTAGCCAGGGTTCAGGGAAACAGAGTGATGGGGAAAAAATTAAGAGGTGGGGGAGAAGTGTTGGGTGGGGGGGAAAAGGGAGGTGTTCGTAGAAGTTACCTAAAATTAAAGAAGTCAATGTTAATACCATTGGGCTCATGCTATACAAGCGGTGCTTTTCCTCCAGTTTGTGTGAGGCCTCACGATGGCAACGGAGGAGGCTCAGGACAGAGAGGTCAGTTTGGGAATGGGAGTAAAAATAGTTAGCAACCGGGAGGTTAAGTAGGCCTTGGCGGACTGAGCATGTGTTCTGCGAAATGGTCACGGAGTCTATGCTTGGCCTCGACGGTGTACAGGAGCCCACACTGGGAACACCAAATGCAGTAGATGAGGAGGACGTAAACATCTGTCTCACCTGGAAGGTCTGTTGCAGTCCCTGGATGGAGTCCAGGAAGAGGTATAAGGACAGGTGACAAATCTTCTGTGGTTGCAGGGGAAAGTACCCAAGGAGGGGGTAGTTTGGGTGGGAAGGGATGAGTGAAACAAGCAGTTGTGGAGAAAACGGTCTCTGCAGAAGGCGGAAAGTGGTGGAGATGGAAACGTGTGATTAGTGGGGGGAACACGTTGGAGGTGACAGAAATGTCGGACGATGATGTGTTGGATTCAGAGGCTGGAGGGGTGAAAGGTGAGGACCAAGGGAACTCTGGCTTTGTTTAGCCTGTGGGAGAGGGAACAAGAGCAGATCTATGGGACCCAGAAGAGATGTCATAATCTGAATCATACTTTATTAGCCAAGTATATTTTGCAACATACGAGGAATTTGATTTGCCATAGTCATACCAATAAAAGGCAACAAAATACACAAAATACATTTTAACATAAACATCCTCCACATTCCTCACTGTGATGGAAGGCAAAAAAAAGTTCAATCTCTTCCTTTCTTTGTCCTCCCGCAGTCGGGGGCCCCGAACCTTCCATTGACGGGACAATCTTGGCTCCCGCAGCCTGCTATCGGGCCGAACCTTCCATCGGCGGGATCTCAGCTCCCCCCCGCCGGGTGGTGCGTGCCGGAAGAAGAAAGGAAGAGGCGGAGACAATGGGCTGAGGGAGAACTGCGAAGGGGAGGGGAAAGAGGGAGAATGCAAGGACTACCTGAAATTGGGGAAGTCAATGTTCATACCTACCACTGGGGTGTAAACTACCCAAGCGAAATATGAGGTGCTGCTCCTCCAATTTACAGTGGGACTCACTCCCCCACATCTGTCTGAAGAAGTCTTGACTCGAAACGTCACCTTTTCATTCGCTCCATAGATGTTGCCTCACCTGCCGAGTTTCTCCAGCATTTTTATCTACCCCCTAAAGAATAAGTTCACTGCTGTAAAATTCAAGCAATTTATGTACGTGCAAAGTGCTGAGGTAACTCAGTGGGTCAGGCAGCATCTCTGGAGTCATTTTGGGTCGGGATCCTTCTGCAGACAGATTTTAACTCCAATATAAATGTAGCAGCTCACATCTTCTTTTTCTTTTTCTTGCGTATGGCATGCACAGCCTAAAGTTGTCGGACAACTTGTTCTATTTGATCTTATTTGATTGTGCACGCCAGGTTGATTGCATTCGTCGAAACAGGGCGGACCACGAACCACCCCAGCAGCTCACGATTGCACCATTTCAAAACCTCAAGTTAGTGGTATTGAAGATATGATCTATCATTCAGCATTTTAAACTTGGACAGAATGCAGTTGCTGAACTAAAACAACATATTGTTGAATTGAATTAACTCAAAGCCAAACAGGAAACGTATTGGGAACATTGACCGTACCCTAATGGCAAATCTTAGACCACGATGCTTAGACTTAGACCATGATGCCTGCAGACTATGACTTGTTCACGCCAGAGTAGTGGGGAGCTTGCACTCATCCTTCCTCAACCTGCATTGTGTCCCTGAAACTGGCTACTGATCAAGGCCTTGCCAAAAGTAACATGCCCTAGAAATATAATAACAAGGAACTGCAGGTGGAGGTTTACCAAAGAAAGACAACATGCTGAAATAACTCAGCGGGTCCGGCAGCATACCTGAAGCACCTGCATAGGTGATGTGTCAAGTTGGGACCCTTCTTCAGGCTGATAGCAGGGGGAACATGAAAGAAAGCTGGAAGAGAGGAGAGGCAGGACAAAGCATGACCAGTAATAGATGATCACAGGCGAGGGGGGAGATTTTGATAGGCAGATTGCTGGACAAAGACCAGAGATGAAAAAACAGATTTGAGCCCAAAATGATAGAGTTTGAATTGTGAGTTTGAGGACAGAAAAGTTGCAAATTGTGAAGCTGGAGGAAGGAATGGTGGAGGAGAGTAGGTGGTGCAACATAAGCCAGGGTGCAGGGGTGGGGAGTGATGGGGAAAGAATGGGGAGTGGGAAACATAGAAACATTCTTCATTAGTAGTGGCGCTGCGTCTGCGACTCGCCTGCAGTCTGTCCCGTTCCCTTCTTTGACTTATCATTAATATTAGATGTATGAAATTGTCTATTGTTAGGTTGTATTATGCGGGGGGTGGTGGGGGAAACCTTTTTTTTTTAAATCTCTTACTTCAACGGCGATGCAACTATTTTTCTGTGTCGTATCTCCGTTCGTGCTGCAGCTAACATCGAGGAGCTGGGTGACCTCCATCTGGGATCGACCTTCAGGGCTCCGGTTGTAGAGCCTGTGGACTTGCGGAGCTGGCTGACCTTCAGAGGCTGTGGAGGCGATGCGATTGCGTCTGCAACTCGCCTTTCGGAGGCTTTGGCCGCGGGCTTTGTGGCTTTGAATTCAATAGAAACATAGAAAAATAGGCGCAGGAGTAGGCCATTAGGCCCCTCGAGCTAGCACCTCCATTCAATGTGATCATGGCTGATCATCCACGATTAGTACCCCGTTCCTGCCTTCTCCACATATCCCTTGATTATACTTGCCACAAGAGCTCCATCTAACTCTCTTTTGAATGCATCTAGTGAATCGGCCTCCGCTGCCTTCTGAGGCAGAGAATTCCACAAATTCACAACTCTCTGGGTGAAACGGTTTTTCCTCATCTCAGTTCTAAATGGCCTACCCATTATTCTTAAACTGTGGCCCCTGGTTCTGGAGTCCCCCAACATCGGGAACATGTTTCCTGCATCTAGCTTGTCCAATCCCTCAATGATTTGATATGTTTCTATAAGATTCCCTCTCATCCTTCTAAATTCCAGTCAGAATCAAAAACTATTAATAATGTCACAGTCAGAATCAAAAACTATTAATTTTAATTAAAACACTTAAAAAGTATAATACAAACATTCAAATACATTCAATAATTTGCAACCTTAAATTTGCCCTGCTTCCTCTCAGACATTCCTCTGTTAACATTACGCCCAATATTCCCCTGCGTAACTATTGAAATACTGCAGAAAATTGGTCTCTTAACTCGATAAACACTAGATTGCTACTAAAATCACAGGACCAATCAGGAACAAAATCTCTTTACATTTTTCATATTGTGTTTGGCTTTTCACACACACACATATTGGGCAACATTCAACGATAATTCAAAGTGATCTAGATATGACATTTGGAATACCATTATGACACTGAACAAATCAATTGAATACTGGAGGCAGAAGGAGATGCATGTGCTGAAATCATGAGGAAAACACCAAGTGCTGGAGGAACTCAACAGGCCGGACAGGGAAATGAACAAAGGATGTTTCGGGTCGGGATCCTTTTTCAGACTGAATATCGGATTAATGTTTACAAAGTTCCTCAACAAGCAAACATGGAAAAATGAGGATGCATGAATAGAATAGAATGCCTTTTATTGTCATTCAAACAGACACGGTTTGAACGAAATTTCATTCCTGCAGTCATGACATTACAACAAATAAAACAAGACACACACTTAACACAAACATCCATCACAGTGAATCTCCAACACCTCTTCACTGTGATGGAAGGCAAAAGTCTTATCTCTTCCCTTTGTTCTTCTCCCGCGGTCCAGCAGTGTCGAGGTGACTGGGGCTCATGATGTTAAAGCTGCCGGCAGGCGATGGTAAGTCCCGCGGCCGTTTAAGCTGCGCCGGGCAATGTTAGGGCCCGCTCCGAGTCATTTAAACCCGCTATTCCAGCGGGAGAAGTTGCCGTTGCGGGAGCTCCGAAAAGCGGTCTCCCACCAGGGACCTGCGAGCTCCCGATGTTCCTGTACACCGGGCCTGCGGCCGGAGCCTCCGAAGCTCCGAAGTCGGGTTGCAGCTGCGCGCCACCACAGCTCTACCCACTCCGAAGTCGGCCAGCTCCGCGATGGCGAGTCTGCAGGCTCCGCGACTGGAGCCCTCAGGTTGGAGGCCACCACCGGCTCCACAATGTTAGGCCCAACGACACCGGAGACCCGACAGGAAAAAAGTCGGGTCCCAGTACAGGGAAGAGATTAAACCCCCCCCCACAACAAATACACAGCTAAAAAATAATAAAAATTAAAACCAAAACATACACCTAACGGGACAAAAATTTAAAAAAAGACAGACGGACTGCAGTTGAGCCGCTGCCGTTGGGCTCCGCCACACTCCAGACTCCCTAATGACAATAAATGGATTGCCTGGTGGAACACGTCCTCCATTTATTATCTCCACAACATGCTTATGTGATGGCAGGTAAGAACCGGCTGTAATGGACAACATGTTCTGAACAAAGCGTGGAAAAACTGAGTAAAGTTCTCACAAATTGCATTCCATCTGAATTTAGCAAACATACCATAGCAACTAAAATATCTTCGTAACGTTCGTTGCGGAACTTCCTGAAGTTGACACAAAGGAATGAAGTTAGCGACTTGGTCCGTACGAAAGGTAAACAAGAGACAGCGCGTTGCCAAGATTGGCTCAGTTTCTTAGTTTTAAATTGATTCTAAAAAGTCGGAAAATATATTGTAAACGGTCATTGCGTTTTTGATATCACAATTTTTTGATATATTAAATTGGAAACTAAGAAAAAACAATTAATTTGCCCAAAATTCGCTACTACCATAGGATACCTCGTTGTGTCTTTGAAAAGCATTAAAGGTTTGGAGCCTCCGTGATTTAACTTACGGAGGGACCGGCCCCGATATCTGTCGTTGTGACAATGAACACCAATCACATCGACCGTTACGGGATCTTTACTGTACTGTATTAACTTTATGTTACTGACTTTTTCTGCTTTTATTGATGAAGATATTTCCCTAGATCATTATCAAAAGTATATGTATGAGGGGCCATATGAAGTTTATTTATGAATTAAATATTCCATGACTAAATGTGGCAGAGTTATTAATGTCACATTTTTGGTGTCCAAATTGGTGGTAAAACGATGAAAACTTGTCTGTCATGAAAAAAGTTTTTGACTTTTGGTCTTGAAGTTATCTAATTTATATCTGTTATTTATAAGGTTTCACATGATGGGTAGATTTTTGTTAAGGTGTAAAAAACGGAATCATAATCTTGTTCTTCAAAATATCTCCAGTATTGTAAAAAGACACAAATAGTAAAGCTTGAGGAAGAAATGGAGTGGAAAGGGGCAAAAGGGAATAGTGAATGTGAGGCCAGATGAGGAACAGGGTAGAGGGTGAGGGTGTAAGGAAAGAAGAAGGGATGCATTTTTGATAAGTTACCTAAATTGGAGAATTCAATTTTTTTACTGTTGGGTTGTAAGCTATCCAAGCAGAATATGAGGTGGTGTTCCTCCAGTTTGCATGTGGCCTCACTCTGGCAATGGAGGCGCCCAGGGGAGAAAGCTCAGTATGGAAATGGGAGTTAAAGTAGTTAGCAATTTTGAAATCCAATAGGCTTTAGCTGACCCAGCGCAAGTGTTCAGCAAAACAATTGCCAAGTCTACAAGTGGTCTCGCTGATGTAAAGGAGCCCACTTTGGGTATACCTGATGCAGTAAATGAAGTTTACTCATCCAGAAGGACTGCTGAAGACACCGGATGGATGCGCAGGAGGTGGTATTGGGGCTGGTGATACATCTGCTGCGGTTGCAGGGGAAGTACCCGAGAAGGGAATGGTTTGGGTGGAAAGCGATGGGAGAACCAAGGAGTTGCAGAGGGAGTGGTCCCTGCGGAAGGTAGAATGGGGTGGGGGTGGACAGATCACATAGGAGGTGGCGGAAACGTCGGAGAGTGAGGTGCTGGTTTTACACATGCAAAGTATTTTACACATCTGGTGTTACTCCCAGCATATCTTTCCACACTCTTCACTGAACAGTGTTAATTTTAATGGAAACCAAAGGATTCACTGGGCCATGACGTTACGGAATGTGTATTTTTGTTGCTGTTGATAATACACAGCGCCTCATGATGCACCTTGGGGTGGCACAGCTGGTAAAGCTACTGCCCCACAATGCCAGAGACTGACCGAGGGTGCTGTGTGAACAGTGTGTACATTCCCCCAATGACCACGTGGCTTTCCTCCAGGTGCGCCGGTTACCTGCCACGTCCCAAAGACGTGCGTGTTTGCAGGTTAATTGACGATGTGTTGCACTTTTGGAGGTTGAGTGTAAGGGGAAAGACTTTGTACAGCATTACTGTAAAGAAAAATCTTGGACTTGGCGTCCAAGTCCACAGCTCCCTGAAAGTAGCAAAACAAGTCGAGTGACTAAGAGGGCATATGATATGATTGTCTTTGTCAGTTGGGGCATTGAATATAAGAGTCATGTTGCAGTTTTCTACAACTTTTGTGAGGCAACCTTTGGAGAATTGTATGCAGTTTTGGTTGCCCCATTACAGGAAGTATATGGATGCTTTTGGAGAGTGTGCAGTACAGGATGTTGCATGGATTAGAGGGTATTAATTAAAAGAGGTTGGACAAACAAGTTTTCTCTATAGCGCTTTGAATGCTGAATGGAGACCTTGTAGCAACACCTGGTGGTATCTTTGGGTAGTCCAACCCTCGGATTGGCTGCACCAGTCACGTGGGCGCGGGGGGCGATATTCGCACGTTTTTTTACCGAGCTGTGTCATTCTAGCGCCACACTTGTGGAAGTAACATCGCGTTTGTTGGCTGTCTTACCGACCAGTTTATTCGTAGCTTTACCGTTACAAAATAAAACCCTTTGAATTCACTCACTGTCTTGACTTGCCAAAACCTAATAGAAGTTAACAAAATGAGAAGTATAAATAAAGTAGATAGAATCTCTACCCCAAGGTAGAAATGTCAAATACTCGAGGGCATAGCTTTAAGGTCAGAGGTACACATACTCTGGTATACATTGACGGCGCTGAAGTTGAAAGTTTCAAGTTCCTCGGAGTAAATATCACCAACAATTTGCCCTGGACCTGCCATAATCGAAGAAATGGCAAAGGACGCACACCAACGCCTCTTTTTCCTTAGAAGTCTTAGGAGGTTCAGCATGTCCACAACAACTCTCACCAAATTTGACAGATGCACTGTAGAAAGCATCTTATCTAGTTGCATCACAGCATGGCTTGGGAACTGTTCCATTCAAGACCACAAGAAATTGCATTGGGTTGTGGACGATGCCCAGACCATCACTCAAACCAACCTCCCTTACATTGACTCCATCTACACTTCACACTGCCTCAGCACAGCCACCAGCATAATCAAGGATGAGTCTCATCCAGGACACTCCCTCTTCTCCTCTCTCCCATCAGGCAAAAGGTGCACGTGTGAAAATGCATACCTCCAGATTCAGGGACAGTTTATTTCCAGCTGTTATCAGGCAACTGAAACATTCCGCCACCAATTAGAGAGTAGTCCTGATCTACCATCTACCTCACTGGTCACCCTATATTCCCTTATCCATGCATCTGTACACCCTGGACAACTTTATTGTAGTTGTGTATAGAGTTTCCGCTGACTCAATAGTATGCAACAAAATCAATTTTTACTCTATCTCGACGCAAGTAACAACAAACTAAACTAAAAGGGGAAAGAGAGTGTTAGGTACCTGGAATGCAAGTTGTGTTGTGGAAGCAGATAGTGGCATTTGAGGCTTTTAGATAGGCACATGAATATGTAGGGAATGAAGGGATATTGCAGGCATAAGGGATTAGTTTAATTTGGCATTTTGTTCGACACAGATATCGTGGATCGAGGGGCCCATTCTTGACGTACTGTTCTTTTCTATGCTGTATGATCCGATTTAATTGAGCAGCACATAAACTAAAGCTTTTCTTAGTTAATGTTGCAGTAATAATACAATACCAAACACATTTTGCCACCTGTCTCAACTTGTTTAATTCTCTTTACATAAAGACAGTTGACTAACCAAACTTCAAAATCCTGGGTGTTAACATCCTGGGAAATCTGTCCTGGGCTCAGCACATAAATGCAGCAATGAAGGTGTGCCAGGCCATCCTACTTTCCTAGAAGCTTAAAGAGATTTAGCTGTACTGTAGAAGATATCCTCTTTGATTGCATCATAGCCTGGTATGGCAATTTAAATGCACATGAACACAAGAAGCTGCAGAGTGGTGGACTCAGCACAGTCTGTCATGGGCACTACCAGCATCCACAAGATGCACAGCATCAAAATAGCAGCATCTAACATCAGGGGGCCCCTCTCCCCCCCATCCCTCTATCTGGGCAATGCCTCTTCTCAATGTTACCGTCAGGCCTGAAGCCTCACACCAACAGATTCAGGAACAGCTATGTTTCCATCAGGTTCTTGAATCAACCCACATAATAACCCTGATACTGGCCCCCATTGTAGAAGTGTCCACGCCGCGGGGTTGGAAACTGGAAGTATCCTGAGCTAATTCTGCTACCTCCGTCATCTATTGTGGCAAGTGATGGCTTCCAATGATTGTCGCCGGAAGCTTGCGCCCTTTTCGGGACGGATGACGACAGCGAGGTCAACGTTTGCAACAAGATGGACACGAAAAGAAGACCCTGATACTACCTCGACCATGGAATACCACATACCACCTCTAACACTACCATGGACTGTTTTTTTCTAATTTTGTTTTGCATTAATCTCCTGTCTTTGTTCTTGTTATTTTACCTTTTTGCTGTCTTTCAGAATGTGTGTAATTTATGTATAATTTATCTTTTTTGCATTTATTGTCTATGTGCCTGTGAATCACACAAAGTTGTCATTATAACTATAACTCATTGTACTTTTGCATATGACAATAAACTTGACCCAACTTCCCACGTTCCAAATCATCACATGCCATAATAGGCAACTACCAGTTCAACGTACTTAAATAAAACACAAATAGATTATTTCAACTGTATTTAGCTGTGCACCGAGCAGCTGCCCTGTCTGCTTTTGAACACTACATGTACCGCTATTAAATAATTTAACTGACATTTATCCATTGCTAACACAACCCATGTTTACCACTCCCTTCCCCACATCCATCATCGGCCTAACTTTCTCTCTCATTGCATTGCTATTACCTGCACCCCACCTTCTCCTCCCATCGCTGCTCCCCAACCTTCCCCAGATCACTGCTCCTCTATTAATATCTCCTCTCCCACCACAGCCTTTGCTCCCATCTCACCTCAGCTCGCACATCACTGTTCTCCCAGTACCTCCTCACAGCTTCCTGCCTGCCCTCAATACTTCCCCCATCCACATCCTGCTCTCCACTCCTGCTTCCCCAAACCCTTTCACCCATCCTTAGCCCAAATCCCCCACTAATAGCCACTAACCCCCCCCCCCCCCAGCAGCCCACTATCGCTAACCCCCACAACTGTATACACACCCTCTTTCCCCCTCCCCCTGGCTGCCTTTCCAAGAGTTCCTCCTCCAACGCCACCCACTTTGCCAATGGCTCGAAGCCTCAATAATAATAATAATATATTTTATTGTCATTACACATAAGTGCAACGACATTTGGTTTGCAACTTCCATCTGATGTCATAACTTTAACAACAAATAAAATTTAGGTTTAGACACCCCGAGAACAAGGTTTGTAAAAAGAACATTAGAACAGTAAAATAGTCAAAACAGACTAAAGTGCAGAAACTGACTACATCCTGACACTGCACTGACAATCATTTGCCTATCACTTCAACCCTTCCACTACCCCTCACACCCTCTTCTCTACTCATTCAATCCCCTATTTACCTCAACCCACTCTCCATTCCTTTCTCCATCACCCTCCCTTCAATCAAATCAACCTTCTCCATCAAAATATTCTTTCCCACCCAACACCTCAAGCCACCTCTTCTCTTCCTTTCATACCTATCCCATCCCACACTCTCCTCCCATGAAACCTCAACCATTCCCCGTTTCCCTTTATCGACCCTTCCTCCCCAACCATCCGCAATCACCTCGCCTTACCCATAATCTCCCATCCCTTTCTATATCCCTAGTCCTCTCGCCACTACCTCGCTCAAAATGTGCATCCACCCCACCCTCCAAATCGACCATTTCTCATTCTTTCCTCCTACTCCCATCCTGCTCTTTGCCCACTCCTCTCTCCCACTGTCCTTATCCCTCCCGAGTCAATTATTCTTGTCATTCTTCACCTGCTTCCAACTCTCAATTTCCTCTCCTCACTTCTGTCACGCCTCACATCTTCATCTCCTCCCCACACCTAGAAACATAGAAAATAGGTGCAGGAGTAGGCCACTCGGCCCTTCGAGACAGCACCACCATTCAGTATGATCATCCAAAATCAGTACCCCACTCCTGCTTTCTCCCCATACCCCTCGATTCCGTTAGCCCCGAGTTATCTAACTCTCTCTTGATAACATTGTTTCGCTTTCTTTCTCTGTACACCTCTCTCTCTTTACCCCCCGCCTTTCCCCCTGCCAAGTACTCCTATATCCCATTCCCTCCCCAACCCCCAACCCCCCCCCCCTCCCCCTTTTTCTTCACTATCCCTTTCTCTCCCCTCCTCCATTCTCCCTCCTTCAACTCTCACCAGATTGACGAATCTCAGAGTCCTTCCAGCGACCGGTCTGTGGAGCCCGAGCGCCAGCACCGCGCTCAAGAGAGCCGAGTAACGGAGCGCCTCGGGGCCCAGCATCTTGCAGTCGGGCCCGGGACGTGGAGGAGATCCACTAGAACATGATGTCAAGGACGAGGTGGCACTGACATGAAACCCCCGGCGGCACCCTGACAACCAAGGCCCTCCCCGGCCCCTGACGGCAAAGACCAGCGGGCGGATCGACAGTGGCCGCGCCCCCTGGCAACGGGCCGGGCCCTGCCCCTAACAACCGGGCCGCGCCCTGTGGCAAGCAACAGGATGGGGCTGCGGAACCCGGACAAGTCCCTTTCCACCAAAGATCCTATAGCGGAGCAAGATAGGCCACTCCTGCGAAATGCAATGGGCTGACGTGTAATACGCTACGGAGCGGAACGAGGGCATGTTTTCCGTCCATTTCAGTAACCGGCTCGCTGTGTAATCAACGTTGCGGGGGAACAGTTTGTGTGTGTTATATGGGGTTAGATTAATAATTCTGTTAATTCTGGTAATTTTCTTTTTTATGATTTTTAAATCATTTCTTTTTAAATGGCTCATATGCTGTGTTTGAGTTGACACTTGCACTCTGTAATTCATTCATCTAATCACACTGTTCACAAATGCATTATTTGAGAAAATAATAGCAATATGAAGATTCCAGTTGCTCTAGCCCTGGAATGTTACTTAAAGTTTTTGTGTCTATGGAGTTGTTTCTCAACAATAAAATGGGTCTGGTCTTCCCAAAAGCCAGAGAGTGGAATGAGATCTGTCTGTAATGGTGGGGTTATCTAAATTAAGTGTTTCACAAAATTAAATGTGTTTTAACAAGATTTACAAATGATGTATAACTTAAGGATGGTTTTATTCAGCGAGCATACAAGTGATTAGATTGTGCTGGAAAGAACACACATACATGAATGTGATATAGATGTATATAATAATATAACACAAACAGTTACATTTCTTCCGATTTTTATATCCGATGATGAATTTATTTCAGACTAGACGAGGGACAACATTAAATAAAAAAACATTGTAAACCTCCCCACAACTTCACTTTGGTGTCTTGGCCGTGCTGATCCGGGCCAGACTCCCCGAATGCTGTGGAAGGAACATCTTTTCGCTTTTATTGTGATTTATTTCTCTTTTTAACACTGAATATCTGATAATGACAAATCAGCAGCATATGGCACCAATATTGCCACGGGCAGGTTCAAACTCTGCGGCCTGGGGCGGTCGAAGCTGCCGCTCTCCAGTCCAGCGGACGAAGTTGTTGCCGCGGGAGCTCCGGGAAAACAGGTCACCAACCTGTGACCCGCGAGCTCCTGATGATGTCGTCCACTGGGCCCGCGGCCGAACCTCCGAAGTCGGGCCGCCGTCGCCGCCGGGACACAGCCTCAGCCCCGAGTCGGGCCACCCCGGGACACAGCATCAGCCCCGATTCGGCCGTCGCCTCAACCCCGAAGATGGAGGCGGAAGCAAAGATCATATCTTTGGGCGGAAGCAAGATGGCGGTTGTTGGTTGCTGAAATGGGTCCTATAATTACCCATGAATTTGCCCATGACTGTACTACACGTTTTTCGTGGGAGTAGGCCATCTTGCTCCACTATAGAATCTTTGCTTTCCACCAAAGATCCTATAGCTCCGCTATAGGGGGGTTGCACGTAAGGTCACTGGGTCATAGGCTTGACGCACGGAGCTGCTCAATCCATCTGGAGGACATCCGTAACTTCCGGTATATGTTATTAATGCAGGAAACGCGTACTTTCCTACCTGTTACAAACCGCCAAATGTTGAACTTTTTGCGCTGTAAAGAATTGTGAAAGTCGGGGTAAGTGTGAGAGACATGTACCCAACTTCAGAATTCCAAAAGTGAAGCGAAATGAAGGTAAATCGAAGCGAGAGCTGAAGGGACAACAACAGCTAAAGTGCTTGGCGAAAATTGGTCATGCAGATATCGGAATTGAAAATATTGGGAATTATCACGTTTGCTTACTGCATTTCATCAACAGTAAGGCATTATTTGTGGTTTTTCTTGATTCCTTTAACCATATAACCATATAACAATTACAGCACGGAAACAGGCCCTCTCGGCCCTTCCAGTCCGTGCCGACCATTTGTTTTCCCCTAGTCCCAACTATCTGCACTCAGACCATACCCCTCCATTTCCTTCACGTCCATATACCTATCCACTTTACTTTTAAATGTTAAAATCGATCCTGCCTCCACCACTTCTGCTGGAAGCTCATTCCACACAGCCACCACCCTCTGAGTAAAGAAGTTCCCCCTCACGTTACCCCTAAACTTCTGTCCCTTAATTCTCATGTTATGCCCTCTTGTTTGAATCTTCCCTACCCTCAATGGGAAAAACTTATCCACGTCAACTCTGTCTATCCCTTTCATCATTTTAAAGACCTCAATCAAGTCCCCCCTTAACCTTCTGCGCTCCAAAGAATAAAGACCTAACTTGTTCAACCTTTCTCTGTAACATAGTTGCTGGAACCCTGGCAACATTCTAGTAAATCTCCTCTGTACTCTCTCTATTTTGTTGACATCTTTCCTATAATTAGGCGACCAAAATTGTACACCATACTCCAGAATTGGTCTTACCAATGCCTTGTACAATTTTAACATTACTTCCCTACTCCTATATTCAATGCTCTGATTTATAAAGGCCAGCACACCAAAGGCTTTCTTTACCACCCTATCTACATGCGATTCCACCTTCAGGGAACTATGCACAGTTATTCCTAGATCCCTCTGTTCCACAGCATTCCTCAATTCCCTACCATTTACCATGTACGTCCTATTTTGATTTGTCCTGCCAAGATGTAGCACTTCACACTTAACAGCATTAAACTCCATCTGCCATCTTTCAGCCCACTTTTCCAAATGGCCCAAATCTCTCTGTAGACTTTGAAAATCTACTTCATTATCCACAATACCACCTATCTTAGTATCATCTGCATACTTACTTATCCAATTTTCCACCCCATCATCCAGATCATTGATGTACATGACAAACAACAGTGGACCCAACACAGATCCCTGAGGCACCCCACTGGTCACCGGCTTCCAACCTGACAAACAGCCATCCACCATTACTCTCTGACATCTCCCATTCAGCCACTGTTGAATCCATCTTGCTACTCCGCTATTAACACCCAAAGATTGAACCTTCTTAACCAACCTTCCATGGGGAACCTTGTCAAAGGCCTTACTGAAATCCATATAGACAACATCCACTGCTTTACCCTCATCAATTTCCCTAGTAACCGCTTCAAAAAATTCAAGAAGGTTTGTCAAACATGACCTTCCAGGCACAAATCCATGTTGACTGTTCCTGATCAGACCCTGTTTATCCAGATGCTTATATATATTATCTCTAAGTATCCTTTCCATTAATTTGCCCACCACTGACGTCAAACTAATAGGTCTATAATAGTAAGATTAAATGAGAACTTACCAGTTCGAAGTTTGATCTGTATTTTATGAGGAGTTACGATGAGGGATTACGTGAAGACCCCGTCCAGCACGCATGCACGACATTTCTTCAAAGCAGCGGTGTGGATTCACAGAAAAACACAACAATTGAAATAAATATAGTAAAGAAAAAATAAGAACTTAATTACCAGTTGATCTGTATAATAGAGGGTGGGAGCGGAGGGCACGTAATCCCTCATCGTAACTCCTCATAAAATACAGATCAAACTTCGAACTGGTAAGTTCTCATTTAATCTTACTATTTTACTTCGGAGTCACGTGAGTGACTACGTGAAGACTTCAAAGCTCTGTGAATCCGAACCGTGTACCAGTTCATGCTTCACTCACTGCCTGAAGACCTTAGAGGGAGGAAGCATGTTATACAATCAACAATAACCTGTTTGTGAACAATAAAGGTTTATTAATGATAACAAAAAACAGAGAGCTCCCCCGGCTTAAATTAAATATTAGCTGCAGACTCTAAAATTCTGTCTGCAAATGTAGCAGGTTCCGCCAGCGGCTTATTATAAAACCTTTGGAAAGTTCTTTCCAAGGACCATCCTGCTCTGGCCAGAATATGGTCCATAGGCACATCAAATCGCCTAGCCGCCGACGTAGATGCAGCCCTGGTGGAATGAGATTTGTAAACATTAGTATCGACTCCCGCGGACTTAAACACCTGCTTGAGCCATCTTGAAATGGTTTGGCTCGTCACCTGACCATGAGGCTTCTTGTGGCTTATCCATAAGGCTTTTTCTCTCCCTCTTAAGTTGTATGTTGTGTCTATGTAATTGGCGAGATGGGTCTTGGCACACAACCGTGGGTCAGGTGAATATGCCCGGAACTCCATTTCTGGAGGCGTGGTACCTGGTCTAGTTTGTTTGACCAGTCCCTGAATGTGAAATGTGATACAGTCCAATGACTCTGTCATGCTGTCCAGCCTCAGAAGGTGGAGGGACTGTACCCTTTGAGCTGACACTAGTGCCATGAGCATGACTGATTCCAGTGTAAGTTGTTCCAGCGTGAGTGACCTGGGTGGTGGCCATCCCCTAAGGTACGTCAGTACAATGCTGACATCCCAGATCTGAGTGTACCTAGGCCTAGGGGAATTGGTGTTAAAAATGCCCCTCATGAATTTGACCACTAGTGGATGGGACCCCAAAGTCAGTTGTCCTGCTGCTGGAACCAAATAAGCTGACAACGCACTCCTGGCTGTATTAATGGCGTTGTAGCTGAGTCCTTCCCGATGTAATCCAACCAGAAACTCCACAACACTGGTGGCTGTAGCTGTAGTGTAGGTAGTTCCTGTTTTGGAGCAATACCGTTCCCATTTCTTATGTTGTTCAGGTATTGTCTCCTGGTGGACTCCCGGTGGGATGCGGTCATCATGTTGATGGCGTCCTCAGACAGTCCCAGGCCCAGTAGAGGTCTTTTCAGAATCTGCAAGCTAGGAGATTGACTCTGTCACGGCATGGGTGACTAATGCCTGACACTGGGTGGATTAATAACTCTCGACTGCTGGGGAATTCCAATGGTGTTTCAACAGCCATGTCGAGGGCCACTGGGAACCATGGCTGTGTAGGCCAGTCGGGTATTATCAAGATTCCTGAAGCGGAATCCAATTGAATCTTGCGTAATACCTGACTGATGAGGCAGAAGGGAGGAAAAGCATAAAAGAACATTTCCCCCCAATGCAGCGAGAATGCATCAACTGCTGCTGCCTCAGAGTCTGGTTCCCAAGCGACATACGTTGGTACCTGGTGATTCAGCCTGGATGCAAATAGATCGATATCTGTTGTGCCATATTGCTTTGTAATTTCAGCAAATATTTTGGGATTTAACATCCATTCGATGTTATCATTGAATCTGCGTGACCTGGTGTCTGCCACTGTATTTTGCTTACCTGGTAGGTAAGTTGCTGATAACCAAATATGTCTTTCAACACACCATTGCCAGATTAGGTTGACCAAATTGTCACACGATATCGACTTTACACCACCCATGTGGTTGATATAAGCCACCGTGGTATTATCTAATTGCAACCGGACATGTGCATGATGCGTATTAGATGAATATGCTTTTAACCCATAAAACGCACCCAACATTTCTAAGTAGTTGATACCCCGTGTCTGTAGGCAAGATGATTCAAATTTAGTCCATCTGCCCCCTGTGCTGGATTGCATGTTAGTTGCTCCCCAGCCCAAAGCACTGGCATCCGTTTGAATGGTTAATACTGGGTTGGTGATTATTATGGGACTGGAGCTGAGCCTTACATTCCTTGCCCACCATTGTAACTACGGAATGGATTCAGCAGTTAAACTCATAGCTCGGTCAAAGTGACCTGAGTTTTGCTTTAGTGCATGCACTTTTGCTCTTTGCAAATTTTGATAGTGCAAAGGCCCAAATTGTACAGCTGGAAAAGCTGCTACCATTTTGCCAATAACTCTGGCTACCTCCCGTATGGTTGGCTGATGTTTATTCATGAGTTTGTTGCATGATAGTGCCAATTCTGATGCTTTCCCCTTCGGCAGAGTTACAATCATGCGGACAGTATCAATCGTAAATCCAAGATAGTCCATGGCAGTGGACGGTGTAAAATTGGATTTATCTGGATGTATGACAAACCCCAAAGTTTCAAACAAACGTTTGGTGGCTGCCACTGCCAAAATGGCTGTCTCCAAGGTTTTCCCTACTATTAAAATGTCGTTTTCCTTTTGTTTCCTCAATAATGCCAAGGCGGGTTTTAAGATTTTAGTGAACAGCCTTGGAGCGGAGGTTAGCCCATTTGGTAAGGCTTTAAATTGCCATAGCTGTTTCATCCAGATAAATTTTAAGTATTTACGATGCTCCTTGTGTATGGGTACTGAGTAGTAGGCATCTTTTAAATCAATGCTTGCTAGAAAGTACCCTCTAGAAACCAATAGTCTGGCTGTTTCAAAAGTATCCATCTTGAAATGTATATACCTGACAGACTTGTTTAAAGTAGTTAAGTCAATGATGATGCGACGTCCACCATCTTTTTTGATTTTAGTGAAAATATTAGACACAAATTCCAAAGGTTCATGTTTTGTTGCTTGTAACCTCATCAGTTCAGCTTGACCCTCTTGTTTCTCTTTGACTGAGAGGGTGAATACCCTTTGGGGTATATGCTGAACTGGCGGAACGTTTTCATGAACAAAGTCAATTTTGTAGCCATGAACGCTGCTGAGTATATACTTGTCATTAGTGATGGATTCCCATGCATCCAAAAACAAGTGCAATCTCCCCCCTGTTAGTATAGAGCCCCTACTGCTCATATGCTGAGAGGAACCAGACCCACCTACCTCCATGGTTATTGGTGCTTCTTTTGCCTCTTCGCTGGGCGATGAGGCGTCTGCTGGGCTGTAGAGGGTTGATGTTGATGTTGATGTTGGTGGGGGTGGCGCATTTTCCATGGGGTCCGCTCTGGGCCCTGGCCTAAAAAAGGCTTACGGGGAATGGTTGCGGACCCCGAGCTTTCACCAGTCCCATAGTGTGGTCGACGACTGGTGGATGCCATGGGGTACTGCCGCCTGGGTTTGTTAGGTCTGCTTGGTCCCAAACCTGCCCTCACGAGACCAAAGGTCTTGGATTCTTCCTCTAGGTCTTTCACCTTTTTTGGAAGGTCTTTCCCAAAGAGCAGAATAGGAGGTTCTGAACCCGGTGTTTTGCAAAGTCCCGCAAATTTAGGGTTGAGGGCAGGCTTGATGATTTCCTTCCGTAAATTGTTTATTTCATATTGAGTGGTGCACAGCAGAGCTAATGTGTCTTGCTGATTTGTGGAGATGTCCACACCATCAATGGACCGAGCATATGATGTTATTCCTGCAGTCAGTAGTTTAAGGATTTTCTGGAGCTTCAACTCCAGGTTCCTGATGTTCTGCCCCAAATGGCCCCAAATTTGGCTGTTTACAGCTGGTACATTCAATGATGTACAATTTACTGGGGCTGTATATTGTTCAAGAGCCTCATTGACCACCTGTTCTTGTAGGGGTTTTGAGGACAGGTGGTTAATGCTGGCTGCAAGTTTCGGCTCTAACGGCCGACCCGCTTGTGGAATGGCCACGTAGCGGTTGACCACACCCAGCAGCTCTTCCTGATCCTGTACACCCTGTGTACTCCCGACATCTTCAGCCAGTGACCCCTCTTCTTGACCAGCCCAGACCTGGTCGCCAATGCTGCCTTCAAAAGAAGGTGAAGCAATGGCCAGTGCCGTAAAAGAACTCCCTTGGCGAGTCTGCTGCTGCTCTCTCAGCAGATCTCGCTGGAGCAATTGCTCCATAAGCCGTTCCATGCGGCTTAGGCGGCTGCCTGTGTCGCTCTCGAGCGGTGTGGCATCTTCATCCGAATCGTCGGACACTACCGCCCGGTTCTGGCTGCAGGTACCGTGCTGGGCTGGGCTCGGTAGTTATACCAGCCGCCTCTTGCCCCCCCTCCAAAGAGCATTCCTCAACGGAGGACGAACGGGGGCGAGCTGCAGACTTCTTTCCTCTGGTCTTGCTCATTCTTTCTGAAAACAAGCAGACCACAGAGAAAAAGACACACGGCCACGGTAAAACTTACCTGTCGGCCCGACTTTTCAATTTGTAGCGGGAGCGCCTTGAACTCCCGTTCGTCGCGGGTGCACTGCATGAACGTTAATGTCGCGCATGCGTGCTGGACGGGGTCTTCACGTAGTCACTCACGTGACTCCGAAGTAAAATTGCTCGGTTTATTCTTTGAACCCTTTTTAAACAATGGAACAACATGCGCAGTACGCCAATCCTCCGGCACTATTCCCGTTTCTAATGACATTTGAAATATTTCTGTCATAGCTCCTGCTATTTCTACACTAACTTCCCTCAATGTCCTAGGGAATATCCTGTCAGGACCTGGAGACTTATCCACTTTTATATTTTTCAAAAGTGTCAGTACTTCCTCCTCTTTGAATCTCATAGTTTCCATAGCTACTCTACTTTTTTCCCTTACCTCACAGAGTTCAATATCCTTCTCCTTGGTGAATACCGAAGAAAATAAATTGTTCAATATCTTCCCCATCTCTTTTGGCTCTGCAGAAAGCTGTCCGTTCTGGTTCTCTAATGGTCCAATTTTATCCCTCGTTATCCCTTTGATATCTAAAAAGTCTCAGAAGTGATAAATTTGTTTGTAAATTTTGCTTCAGAGGCGTTTTCTTTTTGTGTGTAAAAACCCACGAGAACCAAGGGCGATTTAAAAATTTTACAGCAAGATTTATCACTTCTGAAACTTTTTAGATGTCAAAGGAATCAAGAAAAAACACAAATAATGCCTTAGTTGATGAAATGCAGTGAGCAAACGGCCAATGTTCGCCAAACACTCTGGCTGCTGTTGTCACTTCAGCTCTTGCTTCTATCTACCGTAATTTCTCCTCACTTGAATTTCACCTACTCACTGAAGTAGGCTAACTGTCTCTCACGCGTATCCCGATTTCCATAATTATTTACAGTGCAAAAATTGGCGATTTCGGCGCGTTTTAACGGGCCCGCTATGCTGGATACAATGGTCAGTGCTTACTTGCAGTTCATCGCGTGTACTCCACTTGGCGTAACGTAGCAACAGTACGGGTCATGGGTCGTGACCCGACTGCCGTGAAACCTCCCTATAGCGGAGCCAGGTGAGGAAGCTGGCTTTCTTTTCACGGTGTGGGCAGCCGCTGTCTCCGGTGGTCACCCCTTTACCCACGTCTTCCCCCTTGGGACGAGATCTGCTCCATGAATACTGTTTTGGGTGCACCTGACAATTTGGTAGTATTTGTGTCTGAAGGAAATTGCAGATCCTGGTATACAGTGTATTCAGACCCCTTCACTTTTTCTACATGTTTTTATGTTACAGCCTTATTTTAAAATGGATTAAACTCTTTTTTATCATCAATCTACACACAATACCCCAGAAGAAAGAAGCGAAAACATGTTTAGAATTTTTTTTCAAAACTGAAATATCACATTTATATAAGTATTCAGACCCTTTGCTATGACACTCAAAATTGAGCTTAGGTTCATACTTTTTCCATTGATTATCCTTGAGATGCTTCTACAACTTGATTGGAGTCCACCAGTGGTAAATTAAATTAGACATGATTTGGAAAGGCACACACCTGTCCATATAACCGCTGCTGGCAAATTCATTTCACTTGCACTTTATGTGCAAGTGACGAATAAAACTGATTGATTGATTGATAAATAAGGTCCCACAGTTGCCAGGGCGTCAGAGCAAAAACCAAGCCATGAAGACAAAGGAATTGTCCGTAGATTTCCGAGACAGGATTGTGTCGAGAGACAGATTTGGGGAAGGGTATGAAACAATTTCTGCAGCGTTGCAGATCCTGAAGAGCACAATGGCCTCTGTTATTCTTAAATGGAAGAACTTTGGAACCACCAGGACTCTTCATAGAGCTGGCTGCTCAGCCAAACTGAGCAATTGGGGGAAAAGGGCCTTGGTCAGGGAGGTGACCAAGAACCCAATGGTTACTCTGACAGAGCTCCAGAGTTCCTCTATGGAGATGGGAGAACCTTCCAGAAGGACAACTATAGCTGCAGTACTCCACCAATCAGGCCTTTATGATAGAGTGGCCACACGGAAGCCACTCCTCAGTAAAAGGCACATGATAGCCTGCTTGGAGTCTGTCAAAGGGCACCTAAAGGACTCTCAGACCATGAGAAACAAGATTCTCTGGTCTGATGAAACCAAGATTGAACTCAATCATTGGGGACCTTTAAATAATCTTTAATCAACTTTATTGGACTTCAATGTTATATCCTGTACTAAATGTTGTACGCATTATTCTTTATCTGTGCACTGTAAATGGCTTGATTGTATACATCTATAATCTTTAACTGGAGAGCATACCAACAAAAGCTTTTCACTGTACCTCAGTACACGTGACAATAATAAACCAAACTAACCTAAACTAAACAAACTTAAACTGATAAAATACATCATGAGGCTGAAAAACTCATTGCCAAATATTAATGTTTGTTTTTGTGGTTCTACTTGTTCCCTGTTTATTCATCTGCCTCAACCTTGCACACTGTGGACTTCCTGCGAACAAAACACTAATGCAAATCTCAATGAACTATTGTGTTAATCAGTTGCAGAAATCTATGTTATTTTGTGGGTTAATAATAGCAGGTTTGACTAGTGTGCTCCAAATGGTGAGCTACAATGCCACCTATTGCTACATTTATCTTTTACAGTTTTCAGCAACGGCTTAAAGGGCCTGTCCCACTTGGACGACCTAATCCACGAGTTTAGAATGTCAAGGTCGTGTTGACTCGCCAAAGTAAAAGACCTCCTACGACTATGTCTATGACCTCCTACGACCCCCCTCGACCTCAGTCTTCCACACCTAAGACCAACTACGACGAGCTACGAGTGGAAAATGATCACATGATAAAATGATGTAATGTTTGCATTATTTTTCTTGAGCCAGTTACCAACCTACGATTACCATCACGACCTACCTACGAGTAAAAAGTATCAATTATTTCCATGCCAACCTTTTATTTTACTCGTGGACATTTTTTATCAGGCTGGGAAAACCTACTTGAGGCCACGAGTAAGCGGAGACCACTCACGAGCATGAGGAAGAGTTACGAAGTCCTCCTACGACCTCGTGGCGACCATCCTGCGAGTATGAGTCAAGGGGAAACTCGGCAGAGGTCGCCAATTAGGTTGTGAAAGTGGGACGGGCTTAACTCTTACCTCCACCTCTGCCATTGAAATATACTTATTAGGTAGACTCCATGATAAATCAACGCTGCATCTGGCCAGGCAGTAAAGGGCTACTTATGAAGGCAACTATGCAATGTGGCATGGTGGCGCAGCAGTAGAATTGCTGCCTTACAACACCTGAAACTCGGGTTTGATCCTGACTACGGGTGCTTGTCTGTATATTGTTTGCACGTCCCCGTGACCTGAGTGGGTTTACTCCAGGATCTCTGGTTTCCTCCCACCCTCCAAAGATGCACAGGTTTGTAGGTTAATTGTCTTGGTATAATTGTAAATTGTCCCTAGTGTAAGATGATGCTAGTGTGCGGGGATCGCTGGTTGGCGTAGACTTAGTGGGCTGAAGGGCCTGTTTCCACCTGTATCTCTAAACTAAAACATCATCTGTAATACTAATTACCTGTAGAACTAATTACCTTTGTGCTCCTTTGAATGACTGTCTTCCAAAAAAAGGCCTTTCTGAACCTAGCACTCATCCCAGTGCTCCCACGGTGGCTGTAGATGGGCTGATGTACGTTTTCCCTTACAGTGGAAGAAGTAACAGATGCCCTTGATTGCAAGCACTTCTTGGCTTTCTCATCTTGAAAGCAACAGTCTGAATTAGCTGGCTGAAGGACACAGACAGTGCCAGATGATGTTGTCTGAAATGGGACAGCAGATTCTTGCTCCACGCAGAGCCACTGGCACATCTCCCACATTCTCCATGCAATCTAAAGTATGCTCGATTACATCTCTGTTGTCATAGACTCCAGATCAAGGCCAACAATCTAGAGCAGCTTCCTGCTGACAACTGTTTACTCCTGGAGGCAGCTGTTTGCCCCACTAGAACTCTGATGCAAGTGGTCTGAGAATCTACTGCTGTATGTTGACTTTAGGATGTTCTCTACCTGTTCTGCCATGCGATTGAATCTAGTCATCAACCACTATCTCATGTCCGCTGCCATGGAAACGCGGACACTTCCCATTGGCCGGGATGGGCTCTTGACTCCACTGAGAATCCATGAGAGGTTGGAAAAGGACTTCTGTATACTTTTCCTGCAATGTATTCTGGAGACACAAGAAACTGCAGATGTTAGAATCTCAAGCAGGAAACAAACTGTTGGAAGAACATGGGTACACAAAATGCTGGAGAAACTCAGCGGGTGCAGCAGCATCTATGGAGCGAAGGAGATAGGCAATGTTTCAGGCCGACACCCTTCTTCAGACCCTCCGGAGGGAGGAGGAGAACGTCTTCAAAGTAGGCATACCTTGAAGAGATTTCGCAGTGGAGTAGACAAAGTATTAAAGAAGGAACTGCAGATGCTGGAAGATCGAGGGTACACAAAATGCTGGAGAAACTCAGCGGGTGCAACAGCATCTATGGAGCGAAGGAGATAGGCAACGTTTTGGGCTGAAACCCTTCTTCAGACTGTTGGAAGAACATAGCAGGTCAAGCAGCATCTGCAAGGAGAAAGGACATATCGGTTTGAGATCTTGCATCAATTCAAAATGTCTACCATTTATTTGTCCCTACAGATGCTGCGTAACATGCTGTGTTCCTCTAGCAGTTTGTCTTTCACATTAGTCCTTCTCACGGAGACAGACCTCACCTCCTACGTTCTTCAGAGGAGAATCAGAGAATAACTTCATCTTCTTGCGATCTGACTCGCTATCTTCCATCACCTTCTCTCCTGCTCACAACCTTCTATTTCCAAGTGCATTACCATGTGGAACATGCACCTGTAATGTGCCCTCTCTAATATGCATGAATTAAGGTTACAAAAAGGTGGTCAGAGATGTCAGATATGATGTCTCTTCTTGTGGTCTCTTCTTTCTTGCCATCGACTTCCTTCATCAGATGGGTTAGGATAAAAGGCAGGGATGCAATCTCCTACCAGTCTGTAATGATCAAAAACACAGAGTGACAATGAAGGTAAGGAGCAGAGTACACGGCAGTCCATGAAGAAGCATCTGGATGGAATGATTGGCTACTTGCACATCTTCATGCGTTGAATAATTGGATGCTGCGTGGATGCTATATGTCCAGCCTTGTAACTATTGGAAAGGGTGAACTCCCTGCCTATTGCTGGAACAGGCATCTATTCCAGTCAACCTTACCCAAAGAAGCAAAGGGAAACCCGACTCCACGTGTTTTGGGATGTCTGCCCAATAACAGCCTCCCCTTGCATTCTCCTGCTAGTCTTGCTTTAGCTCATTCATAGGGCTGAGGATCATGGAGCACCTCCTGTAAAACCTTTTGCAATAAGAAGCATGAGCATGTCTCATCTTGCTCCACCAAATGTACTGTGGAATGGAAATTGATCTTGGAGGATTCTAGGACAAAGAGTGCAGGTTCCCGGCTCTTCATCTCTTAGGGTTCTTCCCTCATTCAATCCCTTCGACTACAAAAGGAGTTGCTGCATCTGTAGGGAGTTGGCACAATTCACTCTGGCTCTGTCTTACTATCTAAGCACCTATGAAGATGAAAACCTTTTGGATGTTCTTGGTTTCTCCAACCTGCCTTCTGGTCCACCTGTGGGTGACAGAAAACCCAAAGGAGGCAAGGCTAAGCGAAGAACACCCATCTGACGTCAGTGCATCTGACTCTGATAGTCTTCAATACAAATAAGTCTATTGTGGACTGGACCAGTCTCGACCAGGTGATTTACGGATGTCATGCACTTGCAGTGTTGCTAATGACATTGAACAACTTTGCATCTCCGACCGTCTCCATCAGGAGCTTGGAGATGTGTAGGAAGGAACTGCAAATGCTGGTTTAAACCAAAGATAGACACAAAATGCTGGAGTAACTCAGCGGGACAGACAGCGTCTCTGGAGAGAAGGAATGAGTGACGTTTCTGGTTGAGACCCTTCTTCAGACAGAGTCAGGGAAAAAGGAAACGAGAGATATAGATATGGAGAGATATAGAACAATGAATGAAAGATATGCAAAACAGTAAGGTTGATAAAATAAACAGGCCGTTGTTAGCTGTTTGCTCGGCGAGAGCAAGAAGCTGGTGTGACTTGGGTGGGGGAGGGATGGAGAGAGAGAGGGAATACAGGGGTTACTTGAAGTTAGAGACATCAATATTGACACCACTGGGCTGTAAGCTGCCCAAGTGAAATCTGAGATACTGTTCCTCCAATTTGTGCTTAGCCTCACTCTGACAATGGAGGAGGCCTAGGACAGAAAGGTCAGTGTGGGAATGGGAAGGGGAATTAAAGTGTTTGGCAACCGGGAGATCAGGTAGGTCCATGCAGACTGAGCTCAGTCTGCTAGGAGCTTGGAGATGCTGTCTAGTTTACTATTGGCACTGCCAAATCGTTTAGTCGCATCGATGATGCAGTTAAAGTCACAGGCTAGAAAGACCAGCCAGGACCGCCAGCAGTGGTGGGAGCTGCTGGATGCCAGCCACTCATTCCGCATGGGTGAAGCCTACACATTGATCAACCTCAACAAGGATATGCTCTCGCCCCCAACCACCTTTCTGACTTCAGTGATTGTGAAGTTGCCTCCCTGCGGTGGGATGGACATAGAACAGACATTATCCCCCGACCATACAGAGAGTCTGTGGAGCCACCATCACGACCATTAATTGTGGTCTGGAAACCCAGACTCTTTAATAAAAGTCACATCTGCCTTGTCTTTGGCAAGGTAGTGCAAGCATTAACACGTTACACAGTATTTTCTCCACTGCACACGTTCAGTGATGCTATTTTATCTCCATGGTTGTTTGGAGTTCAGGGTACACCAACACACAGTCAATCCTAGGTGCACAGCTCTGTTGATCTGCATCCTGTTCAATGCCATCGCCAACCGGATCATCGGACCTGGGACAGGTAATCCACCCAGACCAAACCTGTGCTGTACCAGGAAGGACAATCTTAGACAGCCTCGTGCTACTCCGAGATATCATCTCCTACGTAGAGGACGGAATGGTGGACATATGCCTAGTCATCTTGGATAAAAAGAGAAGGCCTTTGACAGGATCTTGCGCATGTACATGTTGGACATGCTCTCTAAAATGGCTTCAGGAAGGTAATCAGGAACTGGATCCAACTGCTCCGCACAGATCTGTAGTGCACTCCAAATTGATGGATCGGAAATGGATAGCTACCCGATCAAGTCTGGAGTCAGGCAGGGTTGCCCACTCTCCCATCTTGATTGTTTGCAATAGAGAACCCTTTGTTGAATCCATGAAGAAGGGCGAGAGCATAAGAGGGGTGACATTGCCAGGTAATAGGGGCACTGAGAACAAAACCTCTGTGCATGGATGATGTAGCTGTCTTCTGTTTGGATCCAAAGTTGGTCTGCACAGTTGATCAGAATTTGTGATCCGTTTGAGTTGGCATCAGGAGCTGGAATGTATAGATCACAACTGGCCCAACCAAACATCTGTCGCCTTCACCATCAGGTCTGACTACATAAAGGTGCTGGGGATCAGGTCCAGAGGTTCACAGGCATCCAACAAAAATTGCCTTCACAGATAGTCAGGGTTAAACAAAGAATGGGAATGTAGGAACAGCACTCCCCCCTGATAACCGGATAAACCTGTTTTGCAGATGCAAAGTGCTCTCGCGCTGCTGTACGTGGCGCAGGTGTGGTCCATCAGTCTCTGAATCACCCAGATCATCTTCCAGTTAATCTGGGGATCAAAGATGGAGTTGGTCCAACAGGTCATGTTGCACAAGTCTACAGACAATGGGGATAAAAGTGTACCAAACATTGCCCTCAACCTGATGGTCGGCTTTATGTGTGGCTGCTTCAGCCATGTGTAGAGCCAAAGTACTTGGGCATCAAACGTTCCTATCAGGCTCGTGCCGTGAGTAATTACTCAGAGTAGGCAGTCAGTTGGCTTTTTTAAAAATAACTAAATCGTGCATGTGCAGATTGTTCTCTCCATAAAATTAATAAATAAAAATAAAGACAGTAACAATTCAATTTGCCCAAGGCTTCCTAGTCTCCTTTATTCTTAATTACTGAATGTGTGAGGGGTGAAGGGCAACGGCAGGTGGAGAGATGGTGGGAAAAATGGGAGCACACACCGGGACAAGTTGAATCAGTAGTCAACTTATTGAATGACAATACTGGTTCAAGTGACCAATTGGGGGGAGAGCTCCTTTCACAGTGTGTGGAGAGTCTGTGCCAAGGGTAAAGTTGTGGGGAGAGCAGGAGTGTTGAGAAGGAGGGGGTCTGGGATAATGCCAGTAACTCACTCACTCACCACTGCCGCAGCGCTCCGGACGTGCAGCCACCGCATTGTAGCTGGGGATAGACGCAGCTCGGGACCAGACAGCAGAACTGGCCGCCACTTCAGCGCCTTCTGCCGGCCCGCTCACCTTTGGCAGTGCTCTCCGTATTCACACCTCTCACCTGCCGCTCGCCAACTTCGCTCATGTCAGCCGCTTCCCGCAAATCCTTAAATTCCCTCAATTGCGCTGTCGGAATTTAAGGATTTGCGGGAAGCGGCTGACATGAGTGAGGCCGGCAAGCGGTAGGAGAGAGGTTTTCAGACGGAGAGCACTGCCAGAGGTGAGCGAGGACCGGCAGAAGGGGCTGTCCGGTCCCAGCAGCCACCCGAGCTAATTCACTCCCCGGCCACAATGTGGTGGCTCCATGCCAGGAGCGTCGCAAGTGAGTTACTGGCCCCGATCCTCTCCTTCACAACGCTCCTGCCCTCTCCGTAACTTTACCCCAGGCCAAACTCCTCAAACGCTGTGAAAGGAACTCTCCCTTTCTGGGCCCCACCCCGGGAAATATGGTATTTAAAAACATATAGCATATAGTAAATTTAGTCTAAATTGCGCGCAAAGAGGGGGGAGGAGACTCAGACGCTTGGAAGTTACCTAAGGGTCTGAATCTGGTTAACCCCTTGGAAACTGCTGGTGTCTGATACAAAAGTTTGAGACTTAATTGAATAGAGCTATGCATATCAATAGATATGGATATATAGTTAACATAATTACTGTTATATCTAAATATATATTCTGAAACTCTTTTTTATTTTGTTTTTTCTCTTTGAAGATATATTTCTAATCAATCTATTGGGGTGTGTTTTATTATATATATATATTTCTGAACTTTGTATCACTCTCTCTTCCAATTAATAATAACTGGTCAAGGGAGCAGATCGAAACATATAAAAACATCTACGGAAGTCAATAAGAATTTTTCTACCACCTGTTGGTGGTCTGTTTTTAATTATAATATCTTTATTTTTGGATATTATAATATCACTTTTTGTTTGTTAAGTATCTTTTCACGACTCTACACTTTCTGGTCTTTTTCAAGGTCTATTCTGAAGGGGAGATGCCAACAAAACCTAACAACTGGGGATGACCATCCTCCACCTAGAGTTATGAGGTTCTTGGTTGCACCATATGAAGTAAAGGTATTAACATGATCCATAATGCAAGACGATAAACAAAAGAAAACTGGAGGAATCACGTTCTGTAGTTGGAATATAAGGGGCGCTAATGAACCAATTAAAAGGGGTAAGATATTTGCCCAATTAAAAGCCTTAAACAGTGACATCATTTTCTTACAAGAGACGCGTTTGAAATATCAAACACAGATAAGATTGAAGGTAAATTGGATTGGGCAAACATACTACTCTTCATTTACTTCTAAATCTAGAGGTACGGCTATTATCATTCGTAAAGGTATACCATTTAAATTAAAGAATACTATAGCAGATAAAGAGGGGAGGTACGTCATAGTCACGGGAGAAATTCATTCTACTCCACTTACTTTGATAAATATTTATGCTCCTAATTTTGACAACCCCCAATTCTTTAGTAAAATTTTGGATACAATTACAGAACTTAACTATCAAAATGTGATAATAGGGGGAGGTTTGAATTGTGTTTTAGATCCATATCTGGATAAATCAGCAAAACAAAAAAGGATTAACATAAAATCTAGTGAACTCCTAAATACATACATGAAAAATACCAACATAACAGATGTATGGAGGATCGCTAACCCAGTAGGTAGGGAATATTCATTTTATTCAACGGTAAATAAAACATATTCACATATTGATTACTTCTTAGTGGACATGAAACTAATTCCATATACATATAATTCTAAATATCATAATAGTATTATTTCTGATCATTCTAACCTTTTCTTTAAAATTGGATGGAATGCCTGAAAAAAAAATCGTTTTGGAGGTTTAATCCCCAAATCTTAAACAATTCACTAGGATGTACATATTTAAAAGAACAGATGGGATTCTTTTTTGAGACAAATGATATACCAGATATTTCACCCTCCTTATTATGGGAAACTTTTAAGGCATTTATTAGAGGAACTATAATCTCATATCAAGCTTTCCAAAATAAAAAAAATAACACTGAACAATTGCAGTTAGAACAAGAAATTAGACAATTAGATTTAGAAAATGCTAAAGAACCAACTGTAGATAAACATAATAAGATAACAATACTAAAATATAAATTAAATAAAATTTTATTGGCCAGAATAATAAGATTATTTCAAACTATAAAACAAGAAAATTTTGAATTTGGTGATAAACCACATAAACTCTTAGCACGCCAACTGAAAAAACGGGAAACAGAAAATACAATTGCTAAAATTAAATCAGACAAAGGGGAATTACTAACACTACCTAAAGATATTAATAAAAGATTAGCTCAATTTTATCAAAATTTATATACATCGAAAACCTCTGCAAATAATACTCAAAATACAAATTTCTTAGACAATTGTAATCTTCCAAAATTAAATATGGTGGAACAAGAGGGATTAGGAGCAAAGATTACACAATAGAAGAAACAATAAATTTGTTGAAGAATGGCAAAACGCCAGGACCAGATGGCTTTAGTAATGAATTCTATAAAAGATTCTATGAGATAATTTCTCCACGCCTGCAAGATTTATATATACGCTTGTAAAGAAAATAAACTACCAGAAACATTAACTGAGTCAACGATTATACGTATACCAAAAAAGGATAAAGATCTAGAAGACCCAGGCTCATATAGAGCTATTGCACTCCTAAATACAGATCAAAAAATATTAGCAAAGACCCTTGCGAGAAGATTGAGTAAATATGTTAGCAAACTAATAAACCCGGACCAAACAGGGTTTATACCAAAGAGATACCAAAAATTTAACATGGGAGATAACTATCTCATACGTAAAATTATTATATGATAAGCCGACAGCTAGAATACTGACTAATAATATATTATCCCCGAAATTCCAATTAGCAAGGGGCAATAGGCAGGGGTGTGCAATATCGCCCCTGCTATTTGCACTAGTGATAGAGCCTTTAGCAGAAAGTATAAGAAGTCATCCGAATATTTATGGATATAATACCAAACACTCAAATAATAAAATTTCATTATATGCAGACGACATATTACTATATATTACAAATTCGCAAATTAGCATACCAAATATACTAAACTTAATAGAGGAATTTGGTTCTTTTTGAGGATATAGAATAAATTGGAACAAAAGCGAAATTATGACGATAAAACCTCAAGAGCCGACACATTTGTTGAAATTCCCCTTTAGAATTGCAACAGAAAAATTTAAGTATTTGGGCATCCAAATCACTAGGAAATATAAATCATTACTCAACGCAAACTATATGCCTTTATTAACTAAATTAAATGGGTTGATTAAATTTTGAAAACACTGCCGATGTCCTTAATAGGCAGAATAAACGCGATAAAAATGATCTTCTTACCACAAATATTGTACCTATTTCAATCAATACCAATATACTTACCTAAAAAATCCTTTAAAAAACTAGACTCTGATATTATAAAGTTCATATGGGATTATAAATCACACAGAATTAAAAAAAAAACACGTGTAAATCTAAAGAATCAGGGGGACTGTCACTTCCTAACTTATTGTATTACTATTGGGCAGTGAATATTAAAAATATAATCTATTGGTTGGACAGTTCTGCCCAACAGGTAGATTGGATAAGAATGGAGAAAGAGGATTGTTCCCCTTATAATATAGGAGCGATCCTTCTTTCCCCGATGAAACTGAACAATATAATATATAAGAAATTCACAGTATAATACGAATTTGGAAACAAATAAAATTAACTTTAAAATTAAGAAAAATATCACTTCTTTCTCCAATAGCTAATAATCCCTCATTCAAACCATCCATTATTGATAAAACGTTTATCCATTGGGAAAGAATAGGAATTAAAACGATGGGAGATTTGTATGAAATGGGAAAACTTTTATCATTCCAACAATTACAACTAAAATATAATTTGAAAAGTAATCAATATTTCAAATATCTCCAAATTCAAGATTATTTGAAAAAATATATACAAGGTTATCAAACTTTAACTCCAGATATATTGGAGGAAGGAATGAATAGAAAGGCAGAATCAAGCAATTTAATATCTTACATATATAATACAATTCTAAATATAGAAACACCAACGACAGAGGCAATTAGAAGGGACTGGGAACAAGAGTTATTGATAAAAATTCCGAATGATAGATGGGAAAAAATGTTATTATATGTAAATAAATGTTCAATTAATGGAAGACATAATCTAATTCAATTTAAAATTTTACATAGGCTATATTATTCGAAAACTAGACTGAATAAAATATTTTCAAATGTTTCCCCCATCTGCGACAAATGTTTAAGTCAAAATGCCACTATAGCACATTCCTTTGTCTCTTGTATAAAACTGTATAAATTTTGGAATGAAATTTTTGGAATTTTTACAAAACTATTTAACACAAAATTGAACCCCAATACAGAACTGATTATCTTTGAATCAATGGAAGAGGGAAGTAAGCTAACTATATTCCAAGAAGCTTTTCTTAATTACGGTCTAATAACAGCAAAAAAACTTATACTCAAATTTTGGAAAAACGCTACCACGCCAACATTCAAAATGTGGATCTCAAACTTGTCTGAAATGCTACACCTTGAAGAAATGAGATTCCTCCTACTAGGCAAAGTAGACCTATTCTTAAAGACTTGGTCTCCTTTTATCAACTTTTTACAAGCAGATGGTGCAACATAAGAAATTAAATGGTTTAGAACCAGGTGAAGGATGGGCAAAAATACGAAATAGGTAGATCTCTCCTAATCTCTCTTTCCTTTACTTTCTCATTTTCTTTCAATCTTTTTAGCTTCTTATCTCGGTCCTGTATTTCTTTGGCTATCTGTTTCTACTCGCTTTTCTATCTATTCCGACACTCTTTATTTCTTTTTTCTCTCACTGTTCTTTTATTATTAAATCAAAAGTACGAAGTTGTACAAGAATGGAAATATGTATGTATGTATTAGGTACTTAAGTACCACACTAATGTACTTACTGCTAACAAAAATAAACAAAAAAAACATATAGCACCAAGAAATGTACATACCACATTACACCAACTCCATTCTTCTCTCTCTGTTTCCTAAGATATGCTTAAGATAATGGCAATCCATATTTGAAAAACCCGCCAAGAAACTAGCGCTGCGCTTGCGCAGAAGGCTGCTGTGCATGCGCAGTACTGCAAAGGCAGAATTGCAGCTGCCATCAGCCCCGCTTGTCATTGACGGCTTGAAGCAGCGCTGACGGCACGTGGGCTGCACAGACCTTCGCATGAAAGGCACAGAGAATTATGCCTACCCAAGAGATCGATCTCTTAGCTAGGCATCATTCTCACATGCCTTTACTATTTATATTTAGTAATTACCATGTTATAGTTTTAGTCAGGGTAGGCAGTGCCTACCTTGCCTACCCTGACGGCATGTGCCTGGTTCCTATGCACTGAGGTTCTACCTGACGTGGGTGTGATGAAGGATGGACTTGGCACTATTGCTCTGCAATCTGCTCATCAGCTGAACATAGTTGTACCGTCTGTCCTCAGAAAAAGATCTTCCAGACCAATATCCTTGACAACAAGCCCATCGGACAATGGCCAGCATGGAACACCCTGCAGGCACCATGGAACAAAGAATCAATGCATCATGTGGGACTCATTCCTGAACAGATTGCCCAGATTATCTGGCAGAATGCCTCATTGCCAGAACTTGCCAATAACCACCTATACCTCGCTTGGCTGGCAGTGAGAGGAGCCCTCCCAGTCTGAGTCTCACTCCCAATGCATGCTATCCTGCTGTTGTGGAGAAGGGATTGTTGCCCACCTCTTTGCGGATTATGGAATTGCGAAAAGGGTTCTTGCAAAAGATCTTTGTCGAAGTTTATTCTGAGCAGCTGCATGACAGAGGATGTCCGATTTACGGTCTGTTCCCAAGGTACACTTGGAGACAAATGTAAAGTTCTGCTGGAAGACCATGAATTCAATGAGGGACATCCTTGGGTCTGCCCTAAACTTGAAGGTCTTCTAGCACAACAAGATGTTCCTAAGGGAATGTTGCCGACAGGCCCATTCCAGACTACAGGAGTACTTGCAGAGGGACGCACTGAACTGCGAACCCAAAGACTCTCGGAGGAGGACCACTGTCTAGGGTCCATCTGCTGCTGGACATTGAGAGGCTGGGTCCCGTCAGGACAACCGTCAAACAATAAAGGACATCACCCCATATGGGCACGTGAGTGGCAACGGTGCTATGTGTAAGGAAAAGGGGGAAGCGTTAACAATATTGGGTATAACAATAACTATATGAAATTCTTGCATTGTTTTTGTTTTATGCATATTTACGAATGAAGTTGATTTTTGAGAAAAGTTATGGTTCAGTTCATTGCGCAATGCAACCGCGCACCTGTCCTGTCCACTAGATTCTGTGAAATATGTGAACTTGGGGACTTTAGTGTAGAGCAAAGAGCCTAGAGCGGATCTTTGGTGCAGAGTGTGTTGTTGGCAATGAACTTCCAGCAGTGGCGCGCTTTCGTGGTCTGGAACTATGACATCAATTAGCAGAGCAGGGAGCCCACAGGCCACGGGTATTGGTTTGCAACAAATAAAGACCCGTAAGTCAGCACACACACGAGTTATCAACACAGTATCCCTTTAGGACATCCGTTTATGGGCTGAAGTGTTTATGCGCAGAGTGGTGATTGGTTCTGATTTGAAAATAATGGGGATAAAGCTGATAATCCGGGATTTTGAAGATTTTGGTGACACCGGAGCCCCAGTTTTCCCATTTGAAAACAATAACATCCAATTATTCCTATTGATGCTCTGCATATTTTTAACTCACTTGTTTTATATGTTATGCATGGTTACTTTAAAAAAAAAAGGTACTGCACTTTGTCCACAATCGAGATCTAATGGGTTTGCGGTCGTGATGCCCGGAGTTTGAATGAGTTTGCTCGCTGTGTATTGCTTGGGCTTATTTTAATGTCCAGCACCTCTCTCTCGCCCATTAGACAGACCTCCCTGCCTTGTTGCTGACTTCTGCGTTGACGGTGGAGGCAACGCAGAAGTCAGCAACGACGGCCAGTTGTTTCTTGGCTGGGATTCGTACCGTGTGTGTGTGTGTGAGACAGAGAGGGGGACGGTGGCTGGGGGATGAAAGGCGGATGGGTGGAGCTAGACACGGGCAGGGAGAGCTGAGGCATGTGACAGACACTGGCTGAGAGCCGCGTTACAGCCGCTACCGCACCGTCCGCCCGCAGGGCGAGCACTTGAAAACTTGGGCCCAAGTTCCCAACTCATCGGCTCCACTGGTCAACGTTGGCCAGCTCGGGTGATGGCGTGCTGACTGACGCTTCCCTGCCGAGACATCCGACAGCTCAAGAGGCGCGAATGCAAGGTGACAGGTCAGTTCTCTACGCGGACAGGTAGCACCTAACTCCACACCGCGGTCTAGGGTGAAGGCGAAGCTTCTTTGGCTCCAGCAAGTGAAGAGACCAATGCTGCACCGCCCCGGTGTGTGCTTGCATGTTGGGCGCGCACACCTTCCCCCCACCACTGACCGACCCATCATCTCACCTACTCCCTGTGAGGGAGAGTGACCTTAGCATTAACTGAGGCAGAGTCCGCCGTGCATTGTGACTGCGAGCAAACGGGACCAATATTAATAGAGATTTAGTTGGTCACATAGAATAACTTGGGGGTTTGGGTCGTGTGTGACAGGGCTCAAAAGCTGACTGTGTTAAACCATAGCGCTCTCTGGGCTTTTAGGTGCATGGCACTATTGCAATTGGCAAGGGACAACATCATGGCTTTAGAACCTCTTCCTCTCCCACGCTAAGTTCCAAAAGGAAATTATCTCCATGTTTGACACCTTGCTGACTCTGGGCTATGTCATCAATGTATGGATACTACACGTAGGGTGATGAAATGGCTATTCCAATCTTGACTGCTTTAGAATTTGTAATTCGTTTTTTAAAAATATCTGCAATGGAATCAGTATTACTCAAATTGAGCATGGAAAGACAATCTCATCTCATCTCTGACCTTTCTATGACTCCTAGACCCTCTCCAAAGTGGTTGACCCTCTGAATGGGAGTTGTATCAAAATTAATAAAAGTGGTTGACAGAAATATCTTGATACCACCGTCACAGGACGATACTCATGAACACTGAGTTTACTGCTGACAACTCTGTCAAGAGGAGAGATATGTTAGCTGTTGTATTTCCTATACCACGACAGTGACACCTCAAAAATAGTATTTTAGCTGTAAAAACATATTTGAAGATTGAGATCACGAGAGGTGTTGCGGAACTCAAATTTGTAGAACAATCAAATTAGTAAAACAAAACATTTAACTTTAACAAACTTTTTGTTTCATTTATTAGGACTTAATTTTCCGAGCAATTTAGATTTTTTCTAAATGTTTTCCTCGTACTCTCACAATGCGGGAGAGAGAGGATGAAAACGGGGGAAAGATGGGGATGCACTGTTTAACTTACCAGCGATAAGAGTTCAAATTCCACTGTGGCAGCTCTGGAGTTTGAATTATATGGTTTCAACATGTGGACTTCTTCTTATCGAGTCCACACACAAGATTAGAAGTTGTTCAGCCAGAGCTGAACACACTTCTCGGCATCTACATACAATGATGTCTGTCTTGTCGCTTCTTGTGCTTCATGTGCGTGGTGGTGGAAAGATTGGTGGAAACAGGGTCGCGACGTGAACGCTCTTTCCTTGACTCCACATGTGGACTGAAGACCACCAGTTGTTACAATGGCCACCACTACATTTGACCCTTTCATTGTCCTTGATTTTTTTTAATGTAGCTTGTTTGACATATGGTATAAAATAAACAGAATGTTCCTCTAAACATTGGGATGAATTCAAGCCCTATTTTTTGGCTCCTTTTAAGCTTGTTTTCAGCAATCAAGCATACTGACAATTGTATTGGACTGAACCAGAATTTTCACAGGCTTGATACAGTGTTTGTCTGCTAGTTTAGTTTTCATCACTAATGTCACGTGAATAACTCTCTAATTCCAACTCTTGCTTAGCTAATCTATTGTTGAAAGCCTTAAAGTTGACTCTAGCATTTTCCACTTTACACCCTACACAATGTGTTCATCTAAAACTGTTGCCATATTTCAACTTGCACCACATTCCACTCACCATTATTTACCACGCTCCATTGACCTTGATCCAGCAGTATCACACGATCACTTTAGAGATTTATCCTCAGTAGCTTGTGTTGAATACAAATATAAAATAGCAAATTTCTTGTCATTGACTTCAATGGAAACAATCTTACAAAGCACAATAATGCTCAGCTATTACGACAGTTCATGTTAATAAGCGATAGGAGCAGAATTAGGTCATTCGGCCCATCAAGTCTACTCCGCCATTCAATAATGGTTGATCTATCTCTCCCTCTCAACCCCATTCTCCTGCTTTCTCCCCATATAGTTAGTGTAAGCAACTAAAATGGAATTTCTACACGTTTTTAAAATAGTTATTTTGTTTACCATTGTGTAAGTGATATTTCCCATCCCTGCCTATCTCCTATGCATTCTATATTCCTCTGAGGTCTATGCTCCTCTGTTGCTGAGTACTTAAGCATTCCTAATTTTGGGAATCCTCTGTTGATAGCTTTACTTTCAGCACTAAGCTCCTAAGTTATGAAAGTTTTCCCCTAAAACTCTCAGTTTTTTCTCTCTCTCATACTTTAAGAAGCATTTAAAGACCCAGCATCGCTTTGGTCTTTGCTGTGGTTCAGTTTCAAAAAATGGATTGATGACTCTTTCATCGGCATTTTCTATTGAAATGAACAAGAGAGTTAAATACAAATTGCCTTTAACAAATATGGACTGGGATCATCTGGCTATGATGGAACCACCTAGGATGACTAACCCATTTTCTCGGATTATTCTACGTAATTACTGAACATGAACATTGGTGCCTTCCTTGGACAGGAATCTCTTTGTAGTAAAATTGACCCAGGTGACGGGACCACCTTGATTTTCATTAGCCCCCAGCATTTAGTCTTCCAGTGCCTGCAACCATAGTCTTCAACCTGTCAGGCGATCACTAACTTAAGATGCAAGGCTTTGTGTGTTAAGTTCATGGCCTTGAGTAACACTTTCTCTTGACTTTCCTAATCTGCATCTTCCAACCAGATACATTTCAAACTAAATAATGTTTGGAGGTCTTCAGGTGTGTCATTGTCCTCATTGTGATTTCATCCTCCCAGTCCAGTTTCTGCCGTTTTTTTCTTAGTGATGGCGTTTATATTTCTCTGGGATTTGTCTTATTTTTTGAAAATTTGACAATCTAACACAGACATTTCAGGGTCTTTAAATTTCTCTTTATTCCAGCAGGGGTTCAACTTGCGTTTGTCCGATTGGATATTATGCTGGTTTCTTTTTTACAGGGACGATGTTGCTCCTTTCTCATTCCTAAATCCAGGATTTTTCATGCGGACTAAAGCTACTCTTGATGACGAAGGAAGATTCACACACTTCAGACAAATTCCCCTTTGCTTTCTGCTTCTGTATCTCACATTTCCCTCAAGACATAGTAGTCGATTCAGCCAAACTAAGTCCCTGGCTCAAAGGGAAATCCATCTGTCATTTTCCCGCACTTACTTTGTCTCACATACCCATTAACTGCCCATTCGCCGATTCTCCTTCCACCCACATACAGGCGAATGGTAATTTAGAGTAGTCAATTAACCTACCAACCAGCACAGCTTTGGGAATGAAAGGAAAGCACAGCACTGGGGGACAAACATATGGTTATAGGAAGAACATGCAATCTCCATGCAGACAGCATCAGTGGGCAGGACGAGCCCGGTTCGTTGGAATGGTGAGACATCAGTACTACCTGCAGCACATTTGTGTCATTATTATAACTCGTGCCTTTCTCATTGTGAGAATGAACTCTGATCTTTGGCATTGCGAGCAGATTCTTCTCAAGAACTTTATCTGCTGCTCCTTGTTGAGCTGACGTGCAACAGACCATGATGGCATACTCCATTTGATCAGTCACATTTCAGTCTCTCAGGAGGGTACTAAATCATAACTAGAACGTTTTATGAGACTGCAACGTGGCTGCTGGGAATTTCTCTGAGAAAGTGTTTACAATATCCCCAGCAACACATGGGAATCCCTGGTCCATGATCACTCAAGGTGGTGAAGGAGCATTTGGGCTGGCATTCAGAACCCGAGTCCCTTTGCCAACAACACGCAGAAACCCACTGGATAACTGGCTTCATTTTGTTGGGTCATTTTCCCCATACATTACAGGCACGTTGTAAGGGGAAGGGCTCTTGAATTTCATGGGTGTAATCTAAACCTATTTCATATAGAATTGTTATCCTTACTGAAAATTGGTTTTGGGAATGCCATCCTATGGGCAAGTGCAGGACTACGTACTACTTACTGCTGTGTTATTTGGGCACTCACTTACTAATCTCTGAGGCTTATATAATTGTAGAGCAATCTCCCCCTGGAATATGGGTTTGGGGAAATGGCAGCCTATTGCATACCCTCAGTGGATCTATCAGTTCTTCAAACGCAAAGTATGAGATAGAATTCCAAGAATGGGGGGATTTGCTCCATGCTTGAACACATCAAGCACCCACATGGCCAAGCGATTACTGTTTTCAGCTATCATCCCCCAACCAATTCCCATCTAATTAATTATTCTGTGCATTCACGATTATCCCCTGATTTAAATTATTCAGCATTTCATGTTCACTGCAGCTTATTATAGCACAGAAGCAGGTCCCTTTGGCCCATCATATCCATACTGACCATGAGGACCTATCTATCCCCATCCCATTTGACCCACTTTATTAGTGAAAGGCCTGGATAGTGAAAGGCCTGAATGTGGAGAGGATGTTTCCACTAGGTTGAGAGTCTAGGACCAGAGGCCATAGCCTCAGGATAAAAGGATGAACTTTTAGAAAGGAGATGAGGAGGAATTTCTTTAGTAAGAGGATGGTGAATTTGTGGTCTTCATTGCCACTGACAGCACAGTTGTGGATATTTTTAAGGCGGAGATCGACAGATTCTTGATTAGTAAGGGTGTCAGGGATTATGGGGCGAAGGCAGAAGAATGGGGTTGAGAGGGAAAGATAGATCAGGCATGATTGAATGGTGGAGAAGACTTGTTGGGCTGAATGCCTAATTCCTTTCCTAGAACGTATGAACATGACCTGGACTGTACAGTGTCTTGACAATTCAAGCGGATGCTCCTTGAGTGTTGTGAGAGTAGCTGCTTCCACTACATCTTAGGCAGTGGAGAAAAGCTTCTTTCTATCCACCCTATTTATGCTCCTCATAATTCAGTATACCTCAGTCTCCTCTCCTCCAAGGAAAACAAGGCCAATTTGTCTAAAGCCGAGCTGGACTGAGATAAATCTAATGGCCTTGGAGGTTGTAAGTCAGCATGGATCAGTTCAGGTTGGGATCTGGTTGGGGCTGGAATCCCAGAGTGAAACCAGTTTTGACCTGTCTTGCTGTCCCCTCTCTGATGCAGTGCTCCTCATCTGTCACTGAAAGTTGGCGTGTAGGTATCGCAGGCAATGAAGAAAGCTAATGGAATGTTGGCCTTCATAACAAGAGGATTTCAGTATAGGAGTAAAGAGGTTCTTCTGCAGTTGTATAGGGCTCTGGTGAGACCACATCTGGAATATTGTGTATAATTTTGGTCTCCTAATTTGAGAAAGGACATCCTTGTGATTGAAGCAGTGCAGCGTGGGTTCACGAGATCGATCCCTGAGATGGCGGGACTGTCATATGAGGAAAGATTGAAAAGACTAGGCTTGTATTCACTGGAGTTTAGAAGGATGAGGGAGGATCTTATAGAAACATATAAAATTATAAAAGGATTGGACCGGCTAGGTGCAGGAAAATCTTTCCCAATGTTGGGCGAGTCCAGAACCAGGAGCCACAGTCTTAGAATAAAGGGGAGGCCATTTAGGACAGAGGTGAGAAAAAACTTTTTCACCCAAAGAGTTGTGAATTTGTGGAATTCCCTGCTACAGAGGGCAGTGGTGGCCAAATCACTGGATGGATTTAAGGGAGAGTTGGATAGAGCTCTAGGGGCTAGTGGAGTCAAGGGATATGGGAGAAGGCAGGCACGGGTTATTGATTGGGGACGATCAGCCATGATCACAATGAATGGCGTTGCTGGCTCAAAGGGCTAAATGGCCTCTTCCTGCACCTATTTTCTATGTTTCTCTATGTTTCTATGTCCTCACATTATCCCCTTCTCTCTCCAACTAGCTACACAGTCTCATCCTAATAAAAGTAGTTGTAGTTTGAAAATTCAGCTGTAGTTGTAGTTTCAAAACCCTTTCTATACCTCTCAGCCCATGGCCGTCCGAAGGGGGGGTGTGTTGGGTGCGACCGCACCCCCCTTTTTTTCCAGAAGAAAAAAAATTCTGAGGATTTAAAAAATATATATTTGCGACCATCCGCGCCTGCGCAGCGGGGGGAAGCTGGTGACCAAAGACGCAGAAGCGACGCAAAATGGTGCCGTCTCTCCGCGCGTGCGCAGTGGGCAGGATCAGATCACCGCCATTTTCAATGCATGCCTCGATGTTCCGGGCCTAGTTTGTGTGAGTGGGACCGTGAAATATTGCGTTGCGCTACTTTGCGTGGGGGGAATCTGTTTATTTTATATCGGGGGTATTAAAAAACGGGATGGTTTGGAAAAAAAATGAGTTCCCGTATCTTGGGCGGCGGTGCGGTGTGTGCCCGCCCGGTCCATCGGCTCCATCCGCGGCGCCGGAGCCGGCTGTCGGTACGGGGAGAACGTTCTCCCATCGCTGGGCGGGAAGCGGGTAGGACTGAATCTGAACCCAGTCCTGGCAGCGGCCATGACCCGACATCAGGCGCTGCTCAGGCCGGGTCCACATCACCAGCCCCCCCCCCCCCCCCGCTCCTCGACGGGCCCTCTCCCCCCCAACCTCGCCTTTCCCACCTCCCCTCCCCCCACCGGGCCCTCGCAACCCCCGCCTCCATCGTTTCTGGTCGGCGATGGCTGTAGCGCGGGGCGACGGAGGGTCGGAGTGAATGACGGGCCCCGCACAGCAGCAGCAGCAGCAGGGACGGCGGCTCCACCTCCTCATGCACCCCGCCAGCCCTCACAGCGGCCGCTGAGTGCCACTCCGCCAACGACGATAACCGCTTTCAAAACAAACCCTCCCGCACGCCGAGGCTCAGAGGGAGGGAGCGAGGAAAGAAGGGACAGCCGCGTACATAGCTTTTCAAAAAGGGGGGTGGCATGACAGGATTCCAAAAAAATTTATGTGAAATAATGTGCATGCAGCGCACATCACAAGCGGGAAGCCCCTCACGTCCGGGGTCCAGGGCTCGCTTAAGGGTCCTGAAAGCTCTGGGGTTTTAAATGCTCTCTGGTGCATTCTGAGCCTAATTTTGGAGCTTTTTGCGTCAAATGTATGACCAATATTTCAGAAATAATTTGGGTTGAGTAAAGAATAATGAGTGGGTGGAATGGGATGATTGGGGTGTTGTTGTATACATTTTTTTTAAAATTAAGAATTGTTGTACTTGTTTTAATAATCAAGTTGTACTGTTGTAAAATGTTATGTAAAATGTTATAAAGGAGCATGCAAAAACTGCAAAAAAAAAACTAAGTTTTTGCAGTAAAGAAAACCTTTTTTTAGAAAATGTTTTGTGTGTTGATTTGATTGCCTGTTAGTGTTAGTGTGTGCAGTGCAGCTTTAATGGTCCTCCTGACCTAACAAATTCACATCACACCAACCTCAACATGGAATTGTTCCGTTTTCCGAGAATGTAATTGTGCAAACCGCGTCACCACTTTGTCCAAGTCATGGGCAGTCATAGTGAATGTGCATTAAGGCGAGTGCAGACGCCTGTCATTGCTCTTGGAAGTCCTGGCGTAGCGATGCAGGCGACGGACACTCGTGCACAAACCTAGTCAGGGCTTTGTGCAAGTTATGGGCAAAATCATAGAGAATATGGATTAAGGCAATTGCAGACAGCCTGACATTGCTCATAGAAGTCCTGGTCTTTCCTTCTTTGCGGATGTGAAAACGTGCTTGTCCTCGCTGGCTGGATCAAAGTAAGATGCCGAGCGAGATCGCGCCCACTGCAAGCATGCTGACCGAGGCGAGCTTCTCTCTGTCGCTCAGGCTCATGACCAAGGGTCCCAGCTACCTCCGCAGTCAAATGGAGGGGGACAGGCGGGGTCGGCAGAGTGCTGTGGAGAGACTGGCTGCCGACAAGACCAAGTACTTGAAGAGCCAGACGGCGAGGGGGTGCAAAGTGGAGCCCAATGGTTTGGGCAGCTCTGCCTCTGAGGAAGGCAGCGGCAGCAGGGCCAGCAGCAGCATGAAGACTTACCCGGCCTCCGGCACCCCCTAGCAGAGCGGGCAGCTGGGGCTCCCGCCTGAAATTGTGCGTCGCTCCAGCTCCAAGAGGCAGCTCAGGCCCGATTCGCTAGTCAAGTACTGGCAGAAGTATGAGTTTGTGCTAGGAGCAGCGGCCACCAGCAGCGCCCGCAGTTTCAAGGGTACTGGCAGCCTGGTCCGTTGGCTGCTGCCCGGCTCTAGCAGCCGCGGTGACAAGCAGCACGGGCTGGCAACAGGAGCAGCAACGTCGGAAGGGAAGAATTAGCAGCGGGTACAGTGGCTGCAGCACCCCAGGGTGCACAAGTAACCACACCAGCAGCACTTCAGGCTTCACAAGTAGCCACACGAGCAGCATTCCAGGGAGAAACAGCAGCCTCGCCAGCATCACCCCAGGAAGCACCAGTCGCCACACCAGCAGCATCCCAGGGTGCGCAAGTAACCACGCCAGCAGCGCCAAGAGAAGCAGCAGCAGGTCACCCCAAGGAGCCGCTCAAGCGGCAGGTTGGTGAAGGCGGATTATGGCGCTCACACTCTGACCTCAGCTGCCGCTTCTATCGAGCCTGCTCGGGCTTGGACAGTTTCTTCGAGCACTGCGGACTCGGGCCTGAGGTGATCGAGAACCTGGCCAGGGAGAAATTTGCCGCCGACGTCGCCTTCGAAAGCCTTGCCCTCATGTTTCGCAGCGTGAAAGGCCTGTCCCACTCGGGTGACCTTTTTGGCACCAGCCTGTAAAAAGGTTGTCGAGTCGTGGTCGGGTCGCGACGCGGCCTGATGCGTGGTGACGCACGTAGTGACGCGCGGTGACTCTGTCACCTCTGGATTTTGGAATGTTCAAAATCCAGGGGCGACATCTGTGTGTCTCATCATGTCGTGTGCCCTGTCACACGCTGACGTATGCTGCCCTGCAGGTGACGACCGGTTAGGGTTGGAGTTAAGGACCACAGATGGGCTGTAAAATATTCTTTCTTCAATGCATGGATTTTAAACATTAATATATTAAAAAAATGTCTGTCCAGTTTTATTTACAGATGTATTGGTCCGCTTCCAGATCCAATCACCATCTCTAACTTTTCACAGGGATGGATTCAGTGAGTGTAGACTGAACTCCCCTCTCCCCTCCACTTATTCTATTATTTCTTTCGGGGGAGGGGGCTGGGTGAATCAGTGCGGGGTGGGTAGATGGTGAGGGGGGGGGGGGTGTTGAGAAGGCAATCGGTGCGGAATGCATGGATTGAGGCAGGGGGATTTGTGTGTGTTGGTTGGAGTTGGTAAAATTGTGAGGGGAGAGCGCGGGAGATGTCAGTGGGGGAATACGGGATGGATGGGGGGGGGGGGGAAATCAGTACAGGATGGAAGGGGAGGAATCAGTACAGGATGGAAGGGGAGGAATCAGTACAGGATGAATGGGGGGGATCAGTACAGGATGAATGGGGGTGGTTCAGTACAGTGTGGATCGGGGGGGCTGTGCAGGATGAATGGGTGATTCAGTAGAGGAGGAATGGGGGGAATGCAGGGTGGATGGGAAGGGGGTCAGTACAGGATGAATTGGGGGACGGGTGTAAGATGGATATGGAGGTGGCAGGAGTATAAATGCGAAGTGGATAGGGAGATCAGTGCAGGATGAATAGATGGGGGGGGGGGGTTGTAGATGGGGAGGGGAGCACAGGGGATGTCAGTGAGGACTGAATAGAGGTGGGAATGGGGATCAGTGTGGGGTGGAGAGGATAAGGGGGGGGGGGGGGGGGTGAGGAACGAAGGTCAGCGCTCCTCGGACACGGACGGCATCATCGCCCCGCAGCCTTGGCCGTCCCTGTCCGCTACCGTCTCCCCTCCTCCGCCAGCCAACAGGAAGGTGCGGGGCCGAGCGGTGCAGGCGCTTCAGACGGCAGAAGGGGGCCTCCCCCTTCTTTCCGCGCTCCCTCCCTCCTCCCAGCCTCGGCGTGCGGGAGGGGCTGTTTTGAAAGCGGTTGGCGTCGTTGGCGGAGAGGCAAGCAGCGGCCGGTGTGAGGGCCGGCGGGGCGCGGGGGGAGGTGGAGCCGCCGCCGCCACCGCTGCTGCTGTGCGGGGCCCGTCATCCACTCCGACCCTCCGTCACCCCGCACTACGGCCGCCGCCGCCCAGAAACGATGGGAGGGGGGCGAGGACCCGCGGCGGGGGGGGGGGGGGGGGGATGTGGACCCGGCCTGAGCAGCGCCTGGCGTGGGGTCACGGCCGCTGCCAGGACGGGGTTCAGATTCAGTCCTTCCCGCTTCCCGCCCGGCGACGGGAGAACGGTCTCCCCGGACCGACTTGACCGCCAGGAGCGGACGGGACGCGCCGGGGAGGCTCCGACGCCGCCGATGGACCGGGAGGGCGGGCAGACACCGCCCGGAGAAACGGGAACTTTTTCCCCAAACCCTCCCGCGGGTCGGATTGGACCCTTCGCGGGTAGTTTAACACCCGCGATATAAAACAAACAGATTCCCCTCCCCTCCCCGCGGCCGGCCCCACTCACCCAAACGAGGCCGGAGCGTCGAGGCGATGCGTTGAAAATGGCGCTGATCTGATCCCGCCCACTGCGCACGCGCGGAGAGACGGCGTCATTTTGCGTCGCTTCTGCGTCTTTGGTCACCAGCTTCTCCCCTCTGCGCAGGCGCGGATGGTCGCAAGTATTTTTTTTCCCTACATTTTTTTTCCTCTGGAAAAAAAGGGGGGTGCGGTCGCACCCAACGCATCCCCCCCTTCGGACGGCCATGAGGGGGTCTGCACCCCCTTTGGCGGTGAAAGGGACGGGGACAGGGATGGGGACGGCCAAGGCTGCGGGGCGATGTTGTCCAAGGAGCGCTGACCTTCCTTCCTCACCACCTCTGCCCCTTCCCCCCTCTCTCTCGCTCTCTCTCTTGTACGCCACCCTCTACCCCCCTTATCTTGGGACCCCCTCCTCTCCACCCCACACTGATCCACATTCCCCCCTTTATTCAATCCTCACTGACATCCCCTGTGCTTCCCTCCCCATCTACCATCCCCCATCTATTCATCCTTCACTGATCTCCCTATCCACCTCGCATTGATTCTCCTGCCACCTCCACATCCATCCTACACTCGTCTCCCAATTCATCCTGTACTGACCCCCTTCCCATCCATCCTGCACTGCACCACCCATTCATCCTCAACTGAACCACCCATGCATCCTGCACAGACCCCCGATCCACACTGTACTGACCCACCCCCATTCATCCTGTACTGATCCACCCATTCATCCTGTACTGATCCCCCCCCTTCCATCCTGTACTGATTCCCCCCATCCATCCCGTGTTCCCCCACTGCCATCTCCCGCGCTCTTCCCTCACAATTTTACCTACTCCAACAAACACACACTAATTCCCCTGCCTCAATCCATCCATTCTGCATCGATTGCCTTCTCAGCATATGTCAGCGTATGACAGGGCACATGACATGATGAGACACCCAGATGTCGCCCCTGGATTTTGAACTTTCCAAAATCCAGAGGTGACAGGGAGTCACCACGCGCCACTACATGCGTCACCACACATCAGGCCGCGTCACGACTTGACATACTTTTTTCACGCTGTCGCCGAAAATGGCACCCACGTGGGACAGGCCATTCATGCTCTGAAACTTGAGGGCAAGGCTTTCGAAGGCAGCGTCGGCGGCAAACTTCTCCCTGGCCAGGTTGTCGATCACCTCAGGCTCGAGTTTGCAGTGTTCTAAGAAACTGTCCAAGCCCGAGCAGGCTCGGGAGAACCGGCAGCTGAGGTCAGAGTGTGAGCGCCATAATCCGCCTTCACCAACCTGCCGCTTGAGCGGCTCCTTGGGGCGACCTGCTGCTGCTTCTCTTGGCACTGCTGGAGTAGTTACTTGTGCACGCTGGGGTGCTGCTGGCGTGGTTACTTGTGCATCCTGGGGCACTGCTGGAGTGGTTACTTGTGCACCCTTGGGTGCTGCTGGTGTAGTTACCTGTGCACCCTTGTGTGCTGCTGGTGTAGTTACTTGTGCACCCTGGGGTGTTGCTGGCGAGGCTGCTGTTTCTCCCTGGAGTGCTGCTCGTGTAGTTACTTGTGAACCCTGGAGTGCTGATGGTGTGTTTACTTGTGCACCCTTGGGTGCTGCAGCCTCTGTACCCTCTGCTAATTCTCCCCCTCCCGACGTTGCTGCTCCCGTTGCCAGCCCCTGCTGCTTGTCTCCCCAGCCGGACAGCAGCCAACGGACCAGGCTGCCAGTGCTCTTGAAACTGCGGGCGCTGCTGGTGGCCGCCACTCCTCGCACAAACTCGCACTTCTGCCGTTACATGACCAGCGAGTCGGGCCTGAACTGCCTGCTGGAGCTGGATCGACGCACAATGTCAGGCGGGAGCACCAGCTGCCTGCTCTGCTGGGGCTGCCGGAGGCCAGGTAAGTCTTCATTCTGATGCTGGCCCCGCTGCCGCTGCCTTCCTCGGAGGCAGAGCTGCCCAAACCATTGGGCTCCACTTTGCACCCCCTCGCAGTCTGGCTTTTCAAGTACTTGGCCTTGTCGACAGCCACTCTCTCCAAGTCGATCTGCCGACCCCGACTGTCCCCCTCCATTTGACTGCGGAGGTAGCTGGGACCCTTGGTCATGAGCCTGAGCGACAGAGAGAAGCTCACCTCGGGCGGCATGCTTGTAGTGGGTGCGATCTCGCTCGGCATCTTACTTTTATCCAGCCAGCGAGGACAAACACGTTTTCACATCCGCAAAGAAGGAAAGCCCATGAGCAATATCAGGCTGTCTGCAATTGCCTTAATCCATATTCTCTATGATTTTGCCCATAACTTGCACAAAGCCCTGACTAGGTTTGCGCAGTTACATTCTTGGAAAATGGAACTGAAAACATGATTTATGGCTAAATGGCAATATATGCAGTGTACACGAGTGTCCGTCACCTGCATCACTACGCCAGGACTTCCATGAGCAATGACAGGCGTCTGCACTCACCTTAATGCACATTCACTATGACTTTGCCCATGTCTTGGACAAAGTGGTGAGTAGGTTTGTAGTTACATTCTCGGAAAACTGAACTATTTCATGTTGAGGTTGATGTGATGTGAAGTTGTTAAGTAAGGAGGACCATTAAAGCTGCACTGCACACACTGACACAGTCTAACAGTAACAGGAAAGCAAATCAATGCACAAAACATTTTCTAAAAAAAGGTTTTCTTTACTGCAAAAACCTACATTATTTTTTTTTGCAGTTTTTGCATGCTCCTTTATAACATTTTACATAACATTTTACAACAGTACAACTTCCTTATTAAAACAAGGACAACAGTTCTTAATTTAAAAAAAATGTATACAACAATGACTCCAATCATCCCATTCCACCCACTCATTACTCGTGACTCAACCCAAATTATTTCTGAAATATTCGTCATACATTTGGTGCAAAAAGCTCAAAAATAAGGTTCAAAATGCACCAGAGAGCATCTAAAACCCCAGAGCTTTCAGGGCCCTTATGCGGGCCCCGGAACCCGGACATGAGGGGCTCCCCACTTGTGATGTGCGCTGTGTGGACTATATTTCACATAACATTTTTGGAAACCTGTCATGCCACCCCCCTTTTTGAATAGCTTCGTATGGGTCTGCTCAGCCTCATGTGGTTTCTCGAGAATTATTTCCAATCTTCACTTGTATTTGTGCATCCTATTACCCCAAAATGGCTGCTTTGAAATTCAACAAATCCCTGCTGAGACACAAGAGATTACAGATGCTGGAGCTTTGTGCAAAAAAAGAAACTGCTGGAGGAACTCAGATGTTCAGGCAGCATCTCTGGAGGGAAATGTATAGACAATGCTTCAGGTCACGACCCTCTTCCAGTCTTTTTTTTGGTTCAATATTTCAGCATCATGTGGTTCTTTAATATTCCTGCTGAGTTGGAATGCTCAGACCTGAAAATGGAATTGCAATAGTAATCTGTCCCCTTGCTAGCTCTCCCAGGTAAGGTGCAGAGTATGTGGAAACCCTGGACAAAACCTCCAATGAGCAGATGCAGATAAAATGTAGGGAGATCACTTTTGTACTGTCAAGTGACGCTCTTCCATAGAGGAGAGTGCACACAACGTGACAGTGCTTGGGAGAAGGTGGAATGCAAGCCTGAAACTGGACGACATTTAAGAGTGGACAGCACGATGGTGAAGCTTCTAGCGCCAGAAACTCGGGTTCCATCCTGGCTACAGGTGCTTGTCTGTTTCGGAGTTTGTCCATTCTCCTGGTCTTCTACGAGAACTTCGGCTTCTTCCCACACTCCTAGGACTACAGGTTCGTAGATTAATTGGCTGGGTATAAATATAAAATTTGTCCCTCGTGTAGGATAGTGTCAATGTGCGGGGATCGCAGGTCGCCCTGTACTCAATGGCCGAAGGGCCTGTTTCTGCGTTTTATCGCTAAACTAAAGTACAGAGCACTGTCATATGCTAATTAATCTGTGATGAAATGGATATCTGGAGCAGTGGTGAATTGTGCAGAGCAGCTCCAATGGACCAGCACAATCAACAACGATGGTTAAAAACAAATAAGGGCAGATAGTGGCTGTATAAACCTCTTCCGTTGCATATGACACTGGAGGATAACAGTCTGGTGAGGCAAAGCAATTACTGGAATAATTCTGTGGATGAAGCAGGTAAGGACCATCCTATTCTCCATTCTTGCCAAATGACGACTACTGTGCCATTTATACATTGCTCTGACTTGAAGATTGTTTAGTTCCATCCCAGTGTTAAACTCAGCAGCTCATCTCTTCCTTAAACCCCAGCTTCTATTCCAAGCCCTACCTCAAGCTTATCACACTTTAATTTCAACTTCAAACCCAATCACTTCAGGCCCAACCTCAACAATAACTTAATCTCAGCCATAGTTACAATACTGAACTCCAATTCCAACCTCGACCATAGCATAAACCCTAACTTTGAACTCGACAACAATCACAATCTCAATCAAAATTTCCAACCCAATCACAGTTCCAAACTCTGCTGAAATCCCATCCCCAATCATATTATAACAGCAACATTAAGCCCAATGGAACGACCCACCCCCACATCCAACACCAACCGTCCATTCACCATTACCTTGATCAAAACCCTAACCTCAGCTCAGATTTCAATGTCAATTGAAAATATAAACACTACAATAACAACCCAAAATGTTCAAACCTCAACAACATGCCATATCCTAGTCTCAATGCCAACTCCAAACCTCAAATATAAATAGGCCAGGCACTGAAACCAGTGCCAATAATAAACACAGAAATCTAGTGCCATTTTGGTGATTCGTAATAATAACCTAAATCAGCCACCCACACACGCTCCTGAGGCCTTGGCCTGAACATAATTTACCCTATTTGGCCAACCCTGTTCCCTAATTATTAAGCATGACTGTTCGTTCAATAGCATGAATCCTCTTTTTAAGAAATTGGATATGTAGCCTGATCTCTTCTGCATAACCAATGCCATGGTGTCTTTCCTACGTTAGCTCAGTTGGTAGAGCGGAGGACTGTAGTGGAAACATGGTCATCCTTAGGTCGCTGGTTCAATTCCGGCTCGAAGGAGCAGCTCACCTTTTTCAGAGCATTGAATATAGGAGTAGGGAAGTAATGTTAAAATTGTACAAGGCATTGGTAAGACCAATTCTGAAGTATGGTGTACAATTTTGGTCGCCTAGTTATAGGAAGGATGTCAACAAAATAGAGAGAGTACAGAGGAGATTTACTAGAATGTTGCCAGGGTTCCAGCAACTATGTTACAGAGAAAGGTTGAACAAGTTAGGTCTTTATTCTTTGGAGCGCAGAAGGTTAAGGGGGTACTTGATTGAGGTCTTTAAAATGATGAAAGGGATAGACAGAGTTGACGTGGATAAGTTTTTCCATTGAGGGTAGGGAAGATTCAAACAAGAGGGCATGACATGAGAATTAAGGGACAGAAGTTTCGGGGTAACGTGAGGGGGAACTTCTTTACTCAGAGGGTGGTGGCTGTGTGGAATCAGCTTCCAGCAGAAGTGGTGGAGGCAGGATCGATTTTAACATTTAAGAGTAAAGTGGATAGGTATATGGACGTGAAGGGAATGGAGGGGTATGGTCTGAGTGCAGGTAGATGGGACTAGGGGAAAACAAATGGTCGGCACGGACTGGAAGGGCCGAGAGGGCCTGTTTCCGTGCTGTAATTGTTATATGGTTATATGGTTATATGGTGTGTAAAAGCAAATAGAGTTAGATTAAGTCAATAAAGATATGGGCCAATTTAAAATCAATTTAATAACCTCGGGTAATGATAATAACAAATTCAAGAGGGGCAATTGCCCTACTATCCACTTCTGATATCCTAACCTCAAACCCAATCTCTACTTTGACAATGATCTCAATTTTAATTCGTGTCTCAACAAACATCAAATCCAATCACAACCCAACACTAATTAGAGCAATGAAAACTTATGCAATGAAAACTTACATCCTACTCAACCCAATGAAACCTCAACAACCAAAACCTCAACATTAATCTCAACCGCATACTCAGACTCAAACCTAGCCCGATAGAAATAGAAAACTCAACTCCCTCACACCATTCTACCTTGCCACCACCTATCAACCTCACTCAAGTCAACAATAGTTACACCCTTAAACTGTGTTAGATTAGCTAACTCAATACAAGTTACTGTTCCCAAAAATGGGGTTGGGTTACCAGCATTATATTTGACCAAACAGCCATTACTACACCAAGCCCTACACCCATCTGCGCATTGGGATATGAAGTGTGAGCCTTCATGAGATATAATTTCGAACATTCTTCAGTCTAACTGACTTTTTCAGCGGTCGTGTTTTCAGGTTGGGGTGGGGGGGTCAGTGAATGTTGATTACATTAATGCTGCGTACCCTTATGGGTGTGTGTACATTAAGGAAGGATGGGTTCCACAGCAGCATTTATTAGAGTGTACAGCCTCACATTAAACCATTTAAACCAAGAGTAAATAGGATTTTGTACAGTCAATGAAGTCTAAGCCATTGACCTATAGTCCACAGAAGATGGGGAGCTCAGCAGAATGCAACTAGCTTAAAGAAATTTTGACAGGAAGCATGTTAGCATTTTCTTTACTAAAACAGTGTTTTTGAGAATTTGTAAACATGGACCAACTTTCCCTGTATTAGTTGCACAATTTGTTGAGAATTTTCTTAGGATTCTAGTTGAGGCTGCAGATTTAGGGTTTGGTTAAAAAAGAATTGAAAAGTTACTGAATGCTGTTGCTTCAGTATCACTTCCCTAGGTCCCAGTGTGGCTTGTTGCATTACTTCAGGTATTTGAGTCATCACTCAGTCTTCCCATGACCCAAAGTCAATGGGAAAATTATAAAACCCGAGTTGTAGAAGCAGTCACGTTCTCAATTTCACACTGGTTTCAATAGACTGATCTGCTTTCCAGCAGATGAGGTTCAATTATTTATATATATATTAACAAGCCAGTCACCTCAAATCTCAGGAACAGGAAAGGCTATATCCAACAGTGCCGTGAATTTCCAGCACTGCCTTTCAGTGAGAGAGAAGAAGATGATGTACTTTCACCTGGGTCTATAAGCAAACCCAATAGCGTGCCTTGCCAGCAGCCAACATATGTCAGCTACAGCACCTAGATTTTCAAAAGGCCTTTGATAAGGTTCCGCATGTGAGGCTGCTAAAGAAGATAAGAGCCCATGGTATTAGAGAGAAGATACTAACATGGATAGATGGTGGGTTAAATGTCAGAAGGCAAGGAGTTGGAATAAAGGGGGCTTTTTCTGGTTGGCTGCCAGTGAATCGCGGTGTTCTGCAGGAGTCGGTGCTGGGGTGCCGGTGCCGGGTTGCCAGTGCCTGGGTGCCGGTGCCGGGTGCCGGTGCTGGGGTGCCATTGCTGGGGTGCCAGTGCTGGGGTGCCGGTGCTGGGGTGCCGGTGCTGGGGTACTGTGCCTGGGGTACCGTGCCTGGGTGCCTGGGTGCCGGTGCTGGGGTGCCATTGCTGGGGTGCCGGTGCTGGGGTGCCAGTGCTGGGGTGCTGGTGCCGGTGCTGGGGTGCTGGTGCTGGGGTGCCGGTGCTGGGGTGCTGGTGCCGGTGCTGGGGTGCTGGTGCTGGGGTGCCGGTGCTGGGGTGCCGGTGCTGGGGTGCCTGTGCTGGGGTGCCGGTGCTGGGGTGCCGGTGCTGGGGTGCCGGTGCTGGGGTGCCGGTGCTGGGGTGCCGGTGCTGGGGTGCCGGTGCTGGGGTGCCGGTGCTGGGGTGCCGGTGCTGGGGTGCCGGTGCTGGGGTGCCGGTGCTGGGGTGCCGGTGCTGGGGTGCCGGTGCTGGGGTGCCGGTGCTGGGGTGCCGGTGCTGGGGTGCCGGTGCTGGGGTGCCGGTGCTGGGGTGCCGGTGCTGGGGTGCTGGTGCCGGTGCTGGGTGTGCTGGTGCTGGGGTGCCGGTGCTGGGGTGCCGGTGCCGGTGCTGGGGTGCTGGTGCCGGTGCTGGTGCCGGGGTGCCGGGGTGTTAGTTGTATATCAATGGTTTGGATGAGGTAATTGACGGCTTTGTTGCCAACTTTGCGGATGTCATGAGGATAGGTGAGGGGGCACATAGTGTAGTAAAAGCAGGGACTCAACAGAAGGACTTGAACAGTTTGTGAGAGTAGGCAAAGACATGGCAGATGAAGTAGAGTGTAGCAACATGTACAGTCATGCATTTTGGTAGTAGGACTAAAGGCGTAGACTATTTTCCAAATGGGCGAGAGGATTCAGAAATTGGAGGTGAAAAGGGACTTGGGAACGCTGGTGCAGGATTCCCAAAAGGTTAATTTTGCAAGTTGAACCGGTAGTAAGGAAGACAAATGCAATGTTAGCATCTATTTGAAGAGGACTGGAATATAAAAAAATAGGGATGTAATGCTGAGGCATTGTGAGCAGTTTTGAGCCCCTTATCTGAGGAAGAGACACACATTGGAGAGGGTCCAGAGCATGATCCCAGGGATGACTGGGTTAACATATAATGAGCGTTTGTCGGCACTGGGCCTCTACGTGCTGGAGTATAGAACGATCAGGAGGAACCGCATTGAAACTTACCGAATAGTGAAAGGGCTGGATAGAGTGGATATGGAGAGGATGTTTCCAATAGTGGGAGAGTCTAGAACCAGAGGCCATAGCCACAGAATAAAAGGACCTACCTTTAGAAAGGAAATGGGGAGGAGTTTCTTTAGTCAGAGGGTGGTGAATCTGTGGAATTAATTGCCACAGACGGCTGCAGAGACCAAGTCATTGGGTATTTTTAAGGTGGAGATTGGCAGATACTGTATTTGTTTGGTATGGAGAGAATGCAGGAGAATGGGGTTGAGAGGGAAAGATAGATCTGCCATGATTGAATGGCGGAGTCGACTTGATGGGCTGAATGGCTTATTTCTGCTCCCATGACATGAACTTTGTTCTGATTTTTCCAAACCTGCTTCTCTTCCAATGTACAGTCTCTTCTAATATATCTCCAACACCAAACATGATTTCCCCCTGATCCCTTATCTCCTTCACGTCCTCCAGTCGACCTCTGACCCCAAATTCCAAACCCTTCACCGCCATCAATCCTTGATCTTACAACAATTCCTTACCTCCTATCTTCTAATCACCTTCTGGGATTTCCCAGCAACATTTCTGATCTGGATGACTAGACGACTCCATGAAGCCTTTCATCGCTTCCTCTGTCATCTCCATTCCCATGCAGCATGATCTCAGCACCACAGTGGGTTCACCTCTCAACCTGGCTTGTTGATGGCCAGGAAATTGACATAGAAACATAGAAACATAGATATTAGGTGCAGGAGTAGGCCATTCGGCTCTTCGAGCCTGCACCGCCATCCAATATGATCATGGCTGATCATCCAACTCAGTATCCCGTACCTGCCTTCTTTCCATACCCTCTGATCCCCTTAGCCACAAGGGCCACATCTAACTCCCTCTTAAATATAGCCAATGAACTGGCCTCAACTACCCTCTGTGGCAGAGAGTTCCAGAGACTCACCACTCTCTGTGTGAAAAAAATCTTTCTCATTGACAAAAGCAATTTAAATAGGATCTTGGCTATTACATTTGTCAAAGTCCTTGGTCCCACTCCAACCCTTGCCTTCACCCCATAAATATTTGGTCGATTATAACCCTGCCTTCTTGTTTCAAGTGCCTTACTGCCCCAATCTCAGCTTTGCGAGTCTTGATATTTGGTGTCATTTTGTCCCAATGTCCCCATGTTTCTGTCTCAGTATTCCTTTAAACTTTAAATTTCAGAATCCCTTTAACACCATGTTTCAGTAACTCAGTAACTATGGCTGTTATTTTGGAAAGTAAAATGTCTGTCTAGGACTAAATGAGAGGCTTTGAGTTGTTTTGACTAGAACAATGCAAACTCTCCATGTGTAATTGTGAAGGGCGAGGATGGGAACTGGTATTCTTTGAATGAGCAGGTTTTTAAAAAAATTGTGATCTTGAAAATATCGCACCTGTCGGGCCTAAATCTTCCCAAAGTATTTACAATCTGTGTGGTATAGCTACTGTGGTAATGGAAGAACGGATATACTTTCATAAATGGATACATTTGAAATTTTCTCATTTGGAAAATCTGATGTCTTGGGATGACTGTTGGAAGATCATGTTGGATACACTTTGGTATGTATTTGCTGAAAGTGCAATGAAATTTGGTTCTTTGGTACTAACTCCAGATCTTTACTTTAACCACTCCATTAGAGGTGGTTATATAGTGGTTAATGACACCTAAGGCCATAGTTTGTTTCTCTGGCCAATTCGGTGACACCAACAAAAGGCAAATTGTTGTTCATGTTACCTCACAGCTCCAAGGACCCGGATTTGACCCTGGCCTTCGGTGCCATCTGTATGGAGTTTGCATATTCTGCCTGCGATTGTGTGATTTCCTCAATGCAGGAAGGGTGGTGTAGGTCAACCTAAGGGCCCCTAACAGAAAACAGTTTCTACTTGAATCTTACAGCGTCAGATATTTTTGGTTTTGTGGCTTCTCGGGTCACTAAGCTTCTTGACGATTCTTCAATCCAAATGTTTCTTAAACGTTGCGATACGACCTGCCTCAACTGCCTCTTCAGGCAGCACGTTTACACACACCACCCTCTGTGTGAAAATATGACCCCTCAGGTTCTTATTAAATCCTTCCCCACTCACCTTAAACCTATGTCCTCTGGTTCTTGATTCCCCTCCTCTGGGCAAGAGACTCTGTGCGTCGACCCGATCTATTCATCTGATGATTTTATACACATCTGTAAGATCAACCATCGACCTCCTGCGTTCCAAGAAATATAGCCCTAGCCTGCTCTCCCTGCAGTTCCGGCCCTTGAGTCGTGGCAACATCCTCGTAAATCTTCTCTGCACCTTTTCCAGCTTGAGATAGTGAAGGAGTAAGATGGAAGGTGAGAAGAGCGAAAAACAGGTAAGCACTCCAAAACTAAGGCAGATAATGTGATTGAGACAGAGGTAAAGGATGAGGGAGAGAGAGAGTTGTATGTTCAGCATGAACTTGTACTGAGATTTGACCTGTGGTAACCCTGAGGTGATTGGAACAAAATGCTGAAGCCTTGAGTTTGAGTTGGATGCCAGTTATCTGCAGCAACAATCTATTTACTGTACAGCCTGCCCTTTTACAGAGATATAGCTGAGTGTCATACTCTGACCACGTCACCCAGCAGTCAGTGGCCCTGCTCATTGTGAAGTGTCCACAAGAGGCAGGGAGAGAACAAGTGTGAGGGACAACAAGCGATCAAGAGCCAGCCAGGCAGGCAGGCAGGCAGGAGAGAGTTACGCTGCTTGTTATTCCGGAGAATGGACTTATTCAGCTGAGACTTCATTGAAGAAGGAAACCATACCAGAGTAAGTAAAACACGAGTCGGATCTGCCTGGGAATAGAGAGGAAGGAACCCCGGGGAGAGCAGGGAGGGACAAACAGCTTCACATGGCTAACAAGACAAGCCTTTCACTGAGAGGAACAGCAAAGTTAAATGCTGCACTTATCTTGAATTTTCTGTTGGTTTAGGAGTCTTTATGATCCAATTGAAAGGAGCATAAACTCTCCACTATTGTGGGAAAGCCATAGAATTGGAACTGAAAGGATCATGTTAGGTTATTGACCTCTGCAGAGTCACCACAGAAACAGGTTTCTGTCAAACATTCTCACAGGGGATATTGATGGTGATTTGTTGGCAATGAAGAAGAGTGGGAGGAACGGGATATGTTATTAAAGGGATAAGCAGTAACATTTTGACAATGCTGTCCATATACTTAATCTGTTTTTTTCCAAGAACCCTGCGAATCAAGAAATAATCGAGGTTCATTCAAAGTTCTCCCAAAAATCTCTCGGAGAGAGTTGGCTATGCTGGATGTAGGGCGAGTATTTGTCCAACAGAACAGATCGAGGGTCCAAGTACTTTGGGTACACGGTTCAGAATTTGACAAAGGAAAGGACTGCCTGGAGGGAGTGAGATTTGGATGAAGGTAAAAGGTGGAGTGGGTTTGACAATGAATCTTTTAAAAGTGGGTCACCACAGGCTTAATGAAGCAAGTCATTAGATGCACAGAGTCTCTTGCCCAGAGGAGGCAAATCGTGGACAAGAGGACATAGGTTTAAGGTGAAGGGGAAAAGATTTAATAGGAATCTGAGGAGTACCCTTTTCACACAAAGTGTGGTTAGATATACAACAAGCTGCCAGAGGAGGTGCAGTAGTTGAGGCAGGGACTATTGCAACATTTAAGAAACTGTTAGACAGGTTCATGGATAGTAGAGGTTTGGAGGGATACAAGCCAAACGTGGGCAGGTGGGACTAGCGTAGCTGGGACATGTTGGTCGGTGTGGGCAAGTTGGACTGAAGGGTCTGTTTTCACGCTATATCACTCTATGACTGTGACTTACTGTAAGTCCTAAACCATTATTTATCCCCTCCAAACTGTACATTCTGGTTAAAGAACTGTATATGTCCACACAAAAAAGATGATACCAACAAATTTGTGTGATACTTTTGATTACAAAGCTATACAAAAGCACTCTGAGATCTGTCAATGTAGAATCCAACATATGCAACTCTTAACCCCCACATCTACCATCCATGTAAACAATCTTAATCCTAAACAGCACTGTCCTGCTCCTAAAGTAGTAAAGCCCAATCACAGTGCAAATCCCAAAGGAATACAGTCCCTTTCCAAAACCAGTATTTATTTATACTCACAAACCTGTACAGACTTACTCCCAAACCAATGCAGCCTCACTCCTAATCCAATGCAGCCTCACTCCTAATCAGTTCAGCATCACTCCCAAGCCTGTACAGCCCCACTCCCAAACCTGTACAGCCCCACTCCCAAATGTGTAGCATCAGCATGAAAGAATACACAGTGCTGGAGTAACTCAGTGTGTCAGGCAGCATCTCTGGAGAACATGGATAGGTCATATTTCAGGTCGGATCCCTTCTTCAGACTGATTGTGGGGGGAAGCTGAGAGAGAGGAGAGGCAGTGGCAGGCCAAAGTGTGGCAGGTGATAAGTGAACACACGTACGGGTGGCTTTGATTGGCAGATGGTTGGAACAAAGGCCAGAATTTAAAACAGGTGTGAGACAAAAGGATTGAAGATTTGCAAATTACGCAGCAATGTACAGGAGTCTACATTGGGAATATCAAATGCAGGAGATTAAGTTAGAGAAGGTGAATCTCTATCTCACCTGGAAAGACTGCTAGGTCCCTGGATGGGTGTGAGGGAGGAGGTATAGGAGATGTTACATCTCTTGCAACTTCAGGAGAAAATACCTGGAGGGGGGGGGTTGGGTGGGAAAGGATGAATGAACCAAGGAGTTGCAGAGGGAGTGGTCTCTTGGACAGGATGACGTGAGGGATCCATCAATGACAGCGGGGGAAACCACATTTACCACAGAAAGAGGACATCTTTCCATCCTAGACTGGAAAGCCTCATGTTGGGAGCAGGTACAGTGGAGGCAGAGGAATTAAGAGTAGGGAATGGCATCTTTGCAAAAGGCAGGGTGGGGGAAGTCTGGTCTAGATAAGTGTGGGAGTCGGTGGGTTTGCAGTAGACATCACTCGAGTCTGACCCTTTTAATGAAGACTGAGAGATCAAGAAAGGGGAAAGATGTGAAAGGGGAAATCACGCTTGTCTCATCTAGTGAACTTCTTTGAGAGGTACTAAAGATAGGTCGGAACCAGTTGAGGTGATGTATTTAGATTTACATCTACTTTTGTGATTTAGGTTAGATTAGATTAAATCAATTTAGATTGGATTTACATTAGGTTTAGATTTACCACCCTATCTATATGTGCTGCCACCTTCAGTGAACTGTGAATTCCTCTGCGCATCAATGATGTTAAGGGTCTTATCATTAACTGTGCAATTTCCTCTCACATTCAACCTCCAAAAATGCAACACCTCACACTCGCTTAGGTTAAATTCCATTTGCCATTTCTCCAGCCATGTCTGCAGTTGATCGATATCCCACTGTATCTGTACTGACAGCCTTCCTCACTGACTGCAACTCTGCCAATTTTGGTCTCATCTCTGTCTTCAATGATGTACCTCTCACTCTAGTAATAACCATGGTCCTGGTCTCCCCAACCATTAGGAACATTCTTCCAGCACCTAATCTGACCAGTTCTGTTTGAATTGTGCATGTTTTAGACCCCTTCTTATTTTTCCAAACTTCTATAAATATAAATCTAATTGTCAATTTGTCTTTATACGTTAATCCTGTAATCCCAGGAATCAATGTGTTAAATCTCTGCACACTCCCTGAATAGCAAGATCATAATTTCTCAGGTAAGGAGACTGCACATAATTTCTCAGGTAACTGCACAGAGTATTCGAGGCGAGGTCTAATCCAATCCTTGTATCCAGCAAGACATCCCTGCTTTTATACTTCAATCTTTTCATTATGAAGGCCAGTAGACCCATTCTTAACTGCTTATTTCACCTGATTAAATTGATTGAAAGATATAGCATGGAAACAATAGGCAATAGACAATAGGTGCAGGAGTAGGCCATTCGGCCCTTTGAGCCAGCACCGCCATTCAAGGTGATCATGGCTGATTATCTCCAATCAGTACCCCGTTCCTGCCTCCCCTTATCCCCTGATTCCGCTACTTTTAAAAGCTCTATCTAGCTCTCTCTTGAAAGCAAGAACAGGATGAAACTGGCCCTTCAGCCCACCGTGTTCACACCAGTTCAACGTTATCCCACTTTTGCATCCACTCTCTACAAACTGGGGCAATTTACTGCAACCATTTAATCTACAAACCCGCAGGTCTTGAGATGTAGGGGGAAACAGGATCACCCAGGTGAAACCCACATGATAATGGGGAGAATGTGCAACTCTATACAGAAAGCATCCAAGATCGGGACCGGGCCCGGATCTATGGTGCTGTGAGGCAGCAGCTCAATAAGCTGCACCCCTGTCCCACCAGCATGCCTGCCTACAGCAACCTGCAGAAGGACAGCAAGGTCTCATCGCACCTCATCCGTTCCCAATCTATCACCATTCATACAGTAATCCGCTCTCTTGATCTTGACACCAATGTGTCTCACCTGGTACTTATCCACATTATGCTGTATCTGCTACTTATTCCCCCCCAACATACCAAATTGACATGGAGATTCACTGCCACCTTCGCAAGGGTCACATTTCCACCCAGCATTGTGTTGCCTGAAAACCTGGAGAAATTATATTTCATTATTAAATGAAATCATTATTATATATTGTGAATAGCCGGAATCCCACACATTAAAACAATGTCAAAATAAAATACCACATGATCCAAGGTAGATTTGTTCACATGATTGAGAACCAGGCTGATGACGGGAATTTCGGGGGGGGGGGGGGGGGGTAGTAAAGGAGGAAATCAGGAGATGCACGAAGAGGCCGAGAAATAAACAAGCAACAAATATGCCTGGAATTCGAAACTATGTTCGGAAGACATGTGAATAGACAAAGGGTTGTAAGGAGAGATGTGGGGCAATCCAAATCCAAGGGGAACTCTAATCATGGAATTATAGATCATGGTTTGGGGTGCTAAATGATTACTTTACCAAAGAAGAAGATGCTGCAAGATTTTAAGCAAGATTAAATTGAGACCATGAATTGGCCAAGAATTGATAAATAGGGGTTGCCATTAGTGGTAAATCACCTGGTCGAGATGGGATGCATTTTGGTTGCTGAGGGATGTATGGAAGATGTCAGGGGGGAGGGGAAGTTCAAGGAACAATAATCAGGGAAATAAATCTCATCCTCAGGTAATCGCTGTCCAGTTCTCAGATTACCTTCACTCAACCAATTAAAGAAATTGAGGTAATCAAACAGCCAAATGAAATTATTCTCATTTCTTATGGAGTTTGGTGTCACGGAACAGTAAATGCTGCTTGTACCAGCTTCCTATCATAATGCCCCCTAATAGCAGAATGATTTCATGTTAGTATGATGGTCGACATCCTCTTTGAAAATTAAATAAGTACCAGGGCCCTGTAAATTCTGGATGGATGAGGTCTTTGGAGATGTGTGCCCTTGTACACCTCCTCCTATTTGGTGCCCTTGCATTCATCAATGAAGAAGAAAGAGAGACCTGGACAAATGCCAGTTTTAGTTGCAGTTTGAATGTGCAAGGAAGACTCAGTCTTTTCTGTGAGCAACGCTCAGAGTATTCTTGTTGGGTGGGGTGCAGTTATGAACACTTTGAATGTGATTGGCTCTTTAGCGCTTTTCCTAAGCAAAATGTCAAAGTTGGGTATTAAGCAAATTAACAAACGTTTATGTCTTTCACACGAACATGGAGAAAATATTATTGATGACAAATCTTAGGGATTGCACAATTGGGGGAGCTTTCTCCAAAAGACAGTGCCTGTGTACATTGTAGATGATTTCCCCACTGGTGATATTGCCCCAGAAATATGTACAAAGTTGCTTCATTCCACCTTAATGTGACTTTGCACAAAAACAATATATATATTTTTTCCAGGATAGTGTGAACAAGGGCCATGCATACTTTGTGAAAACAAATAAGGATACTTGCAATGTACTGGGTTTGGACGTGAGGTGCCAGAATATTATTACATCCTAATGCCCCAAGGTGATTTTTCAGGCGACTAGGCTGTTGCCACATGGTCGCCGGGGTGTCGCCTGTATGGTCGTGAGTAGTCTCCTCAGTCGCCCAAAGAATTGTAACATTTTTCTGGCTGTCGCTGGATTTTGAAATGTTCAAAACTTTTCGACGACAGTCGGCGACAGTTGGCTTGCGTCATTGAGCGTAGCTTGACTTCTCCTGATGTAGGTGGTGTCGTAGGTTGTCACCAGGATGACGTAGGTTGTCGCTGGTGCTGACTTCGGTGAATTCCATTGGCGACTGCCTACGTCAACTGGCGACAGGTACCGGCGACTGAATTGTCTTACCTTATCGTAGCTTGTCGCGGGTGGACGTAGGTTGCCGTAGGTGGACGTCCTAATGGGTCGCAGCTTGCCGTAGCGTGATGTTGACCAGGTGGTAGGTTGTTGGAGACATTGTCATGGGGGGGGGGGGTCCAGTCGCCGGTGACCTGCTATGACTATGACAGTCGCCAGCAGTCGCCGAGAAAATCGCTTAAGTGGGACAGGCCTATAAGAGTGTGGTCAGAGGAAGTCCTATCAGTGAGAAATTGAATAGTAGTTGGTGGAGAGGAGAAGTAATGGCAGATCCTCCTGGGTGTCTGGGGATCGACTGATGAGATGCTACGAAGCAGGAAAGATAGAAACATTGACAATAGGCAGGAGGAGGCCATTCAGCCCTTCGAGCCAGCACCGCCATTCATTATGATCATGGCCGATCATCCAAAATCAGTACCCCGTTCCGGCTTTTTCCCCCATATCCCTTGATTCCCTTGGTCCTAAGAGCTAAATCTCTCTCTTGAAAACATCCAGTGAATTGGCCTCCACTGCCTTCTGGCAGAGAATTCCACAGATTCACAACTCTCTGGGTGAAAACGGTTTTCCTCATCTCAGTCCTAAATGGCCAACCCCTTATTGTTAAACTGTGACCCCCCTGGTTCTGGACTCTCCCAACATTGGGAACATTTTTCCTGCATCTACCCTGTCTCAATCCTTTAAGAATTGTATATGTTTCTATAAGATATCCTCTCATCCTTCCAAATTCCAGCCAATGCAAGCCCAGTCGACCCATTCTTTCAGAGTCGAGAGAACATTGGAAAATGATCACAAATGCATCCACAATTTCTAGGGCCACCTCCTTGAATGCTCTGGGATAAAGAACATCAGGCCCTGGGGTTTCATCTGCCTTCACTCCCAATAGTTTACCTAACACCATTTTCTGACTAATGTGGATTCCCTTCAGTTCCTCCCTCCTACTAGATCCTCGGTCCCCGAGTATTTCCGGGCGATTGTTTGTGTCTTCCTTGGTGAACATAGAATGAAAGTACTCGTTTAATCGTGCTGCCATTTCCTTGTTTCCTAATATAAATTCACCTGTCTCTGATTGTAAGGGACCTACATTCGTCTTCACTCATCTTTTCCTTTTTACATACCTAAATAAACCTTTACAGTCAGTTTTTATATTCCCTGCAAGCTTTCTTTCATGCTCTCCCCCCCACCCCCTCTCAATTAACCCCATTGTCCTCCTCTGTTCTAAATTTCTCCCAGTCCTCTGGTTTGCTGTTTCTTCTGGCCAATTTATATGCCTTTTCCTTGGATTTAACACTATCCTTGACTTCCCTCGTCAGCCACGGTTGAACCGCCTTCCCAGTTTTATTTTTTCGCCAGACAGGGATGAACAATTTCTGGAGTTCATCCATGCGGTCTTTAAATCTTTGCCATTGCATCTCCACTTTCAACCCTTTAAGTGTAATTTGCCAGTCTATCCCAGCCAATTCCCGTCTCATCCCTTCAAAGTCTCCTTTCTTTAAGTTCAGGACCCTCGTCTCTGTCACTCTCCATCCTAATGTAGAATTCCACCATATTATGGCCACTGTTGCCCAAGGGGCCTTGCACAACAAGATCGCTAACTAATCCTCCCTCATTACACAATACCCAGTCTAGGATGGCCTGTCCTCTAGTCGGTTCATCTACATATTGGTTCCAGGAAATCCTCCTCCTCAGCACTGCTACCAATTTGGTTGGCCCAATCTATATGTAGATTGAAATCACCCATGATAACTGCTGTACCTTTGCTACACGCATCCCCAATTTCCTGCTTGATGCTATCCCCAACCTCCCTACTGCTGTCTGGTGGTCAACTCCAACAAGCGTTTTCTGCCCTTGGCAAGTTTGCAGTTCTACCCATACCGATTCTACAGCATCCAAGCTAATGTCTCTCCTTGCTATTGCATTAATCTCCTCTTTAACCAGCAATGTCACCGCACCTCCTCTTCCTTTCTGTCTATCCTTCCTGAATATCGAATATCCCTGCATGTTTAGCTCCCAGCCTTGGTCACCCTGGAGCCATATATCCTATCCCTTATATCTATATAACTATATCATATCCCTTAACTACTAACTGCCCATTCAATTCATCCACCTCATTTCAAATGCTCCTCGCATTAAGGTACAAAGCTTTCAGGTTAGTTTTTCTTATCTGCCTTCTACCTTTTGCTTCTGTCCTCCTTTTATGGCCCTCTGTCTCCTTGCATTGGTTCCCACCCTACATGTGAACGTGATGTTCAGATGACCAGTTTCACTTTTGCTGTCAGTTGATTTTGCCTGTGCATGTGGATATATCAGCTCTTGCCATTTGATAGACAGCCTGGAGACTTGGACAGACTTCTCAAAACCAAAATGGGGAAGTTTGATGTGGAAACTTAGCCAACGCCTTGATTAGATGGAAGCTGCCCTAAGTGCTTTTGCAAAGCCTTGTGACCACGTATTTTGGAGCTTCTAGTATTTATTATCGGGGGGCGACACAGTGGCGATGGGCCAGCAAAGTGGCAGAGTTGCTGCCTTACAGCACCAGAGACCCAGGTTCAATCCTGCCTAAGGGGGCTGTCTGCATGGAGTTTGCACATTCTCCCTGTGGCCGCGTGGGTTTTGTCTGGGTGATCTGGTGCCCTCCCACATACCAAAGACATGCGGGTTTGTAGGTTAATTGGCTTTTGTAAATTGTCCCTAGTGTGTAGGATAGAATTAGTGAACAGGGATCGCTGGTCGTTGTGGAGTTGGTGGGCTGAAGGGCTTGTTTCCACGCTGTATTTCTAAAATGGAAACGTATTTCCTTCACTTTGCCCTTTATACTGTTCCACTGCCATTATAGGGTGGATAATAGTAGTCAGTGAAGTGTTCAGGAACATGACCCCTCAATGGCAGAAAGGAGTAAACAGGCAGATGGAAGTGAAATAGACAGTGTTTGTGTGGGGGAAAAGGCATTCTCAACAAGAACAGTTCAATGTAAATAATGTTATTGAACTCTGAAATTTCAATCTTAGTATTATCTTAGTTTAGTTTAGAGATGCAGCATGGGAACAGGCCATTCGGCCCACAGTGTCCGTGCCAACTAGCGATCACCTCGTACACTAACACTATTCTACACACTAGGGCCAATTTAGAATTTTGCCAAGCCAATTGGCCTACAAACATGTACGTCTTTTGAATGTGGGAGGAAACCGGAGCACCAGGAGTAAACTCACGATGTTACAGGGAGAATATTCCAACTCTGTACACACAGCAGACGTGGTCAGGATCAAACCCGGAGATCTGCCGCTGTAAGACAGCGATTCTACCAGTGTGCCACCGTAGCGCCCTTGTTTCTTTGAAACCTGGATTAACCAAATATTACAATTTTGAAGGAGGGAATTAGGTCCAGCTTGCCAGCACCAGTCCTTCAAATATGCTGTTTAGTTAGGTCCATGCTGCTGCATTGCCTGATTTAAAAATGATAATACTTTGATGACAAGGCACCTTTTGATAGCCTGGAAAGAGAAGTCCAGAGCACAGTGTAAATTTTTACTATGGAAAGGAAATAGAAAACAAGAAACCCTCGTAATGATGATCACAGAATCGAGTTCACACTTTTTATTGCCACAGTATTCTTTTGTCAAACTCTAGACCCACCAAACGTCACCCAGTTCATGGAAGGTCGGGGATGGCAGTAAATGTTGAACTTGCCAGCTACACGTCGAGAAAAAAAAAATGGAATCTGTGGTGCTTTTGTCTTCACAACATGGATCTCTTTCTGAATCGCTGTCTTTTGATGCACAATTAAATTGAAGATTGACGTTTTATTGTGGAAAAGTCCTGGCTGCTATGTGAGAATAGCATAGTTCAGGCTCCATGCTGGCATGATGTTTGTGAGGTTCGTCAGGTGCTTGGTGAGTAGAATGGGGAGAGTAAAGCCATTCATTGCTTGTTTACAGGGATTGGGTCACGGGTTTTCTCCGCACCAAAGACGTCACGAGCCAGTCCACAAGGAAGCGTGTTTTCATCGCTCCCCATTCACGGCAGCTTGTGAATTAAAGAGCCACGCACTCATTATTCACACTTCTGCAACCTGCTGCACAAAACGCTGGAAGCTGCCTTCACCTTTGGAGGCTGGCACTATCGGCCAGTGTGACAGTGGGTGCAGTGCACAGCCACGTCTATGGCAGGCAATCAGCTGGGTACATACAGTGGAACTTATATCCGACTGTTACTAAAGCTTTGAAATCTAAATACAATGATCAACTTTTACATGGAAGCTGTCTGCTCCCTGATACCCAATCCCTGATGTCAGATTTCTGTTGTTAAAGAACAGTCATTTGCTTGTGAGTTATCTCAAGCTGGCTTGTGCTTGCCACAAGCTGAGGCTCAGCTGAAGTGTAAAGATGTTAGACGACTTCTGGAAGTAGAAACATGTACCGCTGAGGGCTGCCCAGAGGGAAGTTCATTGCTGCCTGGCACTGCGTGCTTCTTGCAGACTGGCTATGGAATGGCCAAGCCGGGCACAAAGTCCTGTTGGACTCCCCATGCTCCTTGATGTTTCCTTACATTCTGTCAGGCAGAGCATGCACCAAGTATTTCACCATGCACCTGCCCTTCCATGTATGCCATCCTCAGTGTATTACGGAGCAGTTTGCTGTTTGCACATCAGTTTTCCTGTGCACCTGTCTAGGGCTGGTGCTGCAGATCTATCTACACGATAAGCACACCTCTAAATAGTCAGCTTGATTGTGGTGCCTATATCTAAATTACTGCTTTGTGATATTAAACTGAATGAAGTGGCATCCAATAGGGCGGCACGGAGATGCAGCACCAGAGGCCCGGGTTCAATCCTGCCCGGGTGCTGTCTGCACGCAGTTTATACGTTCTCCCCGTGACTGCGTGGGTTTTCTCCGAGATCTTCGGTCTCCTCCCACACTCCAAAGACATACAGGTTTGTAGGTTCATTGGCTTGGCATAAATGTAAATTGTCCCTAGCGTGAGTCGGATAGTGTTAATGTACAAGGATTGCTGGTCGGTGTGGACTCGGTGAGCCAAAAGGTCTGTTTCCGCGCTGTTTCACTAAACTAAACTAAACACCTCCTTCTTTCTATCTTGCTGCTTCTCCCCTAAGGAATGTGATTCTGACACAATTGCTAGGGGGAGATCTTCTCCGAAGTGCCTGTGTCAATAAATACTACAGTGGCACAACAGTGGCAACTGACTCGCACAGAGATACTTTTGGATAGACACTTTCATTGGTGTGAGGGAAGTACGACACAGCAAGGATCTTAGTAATACTTTCTTCTTTGCTTTTACCTTAAGTTCAAAAATGATTGCATCCAAGTGTATTCTTTGGGCGGTGATGTGGTTCTTTTTCAAGACCAATGGGCGGGCAGACTGAGCATCGGTATTCCTCTTTGCTGATTTGTGCTCATCAGAATCTTGAAATGGGTAGGGTCGTTTAAAGTGTTTCATCTCCAGTTTCAATGGTCTTGGGTCAGGAACATCCATTAGTGTTTAAGTTGCACTTTTATCAAAGAGGTTTTGAGACTTTGCCTAAAACTGTTTTTCTGTCCTCTTGGACCTTTTTGACATGTCAGTGTCCTGGATGTGCATGCTTTGGGAATCTGGAGTTGGGCACATGGATAAAGTGGACCGTCCAACAAAGATGACTGAATATAAACTTGACCTGAAAGGTGACATCTCAGCGGATTTCCTCTCCTCACAATGGATTTAGAGTGGTTTTTTTTAAGGCAGCATTGGTGACACATGTCCAATTTTTACCATTATTGCCTTAAATTGATGATGTCTTCAAGATGTTCAGGAGGGTGGAGATCGGTTACCCGATAGACCACGAGCTTGTTCCCACGTTTGTGCTTTAGTTTTTAAACATTATCTTCTTCAGCTAGCTAGCGAATTGGAAGGTGCCTTTCTAGATATGAGAAGTGCTCCAGATTTTCTGAGATCTTATGATAGATATTGATTAATGGGCAGTAGGGATGTTCAATGGAAGCAGGTTGATGAAAGACCTTAGTGTTTAGTGGGAGGTATATTCTTTCGGGTTTAGTGAAGATATCTATGATGATTTGGAGTCTGACCAATGAGATGGGCAAAACAGTTGACATGGACTTGATGGGCCGAAGGGACGGCTTCTGTACTCCATGAGTATGTACATACAAATGTCACCTGCATACTCTATGATGACTGAGGGTGAGTGACTTTGTTCTGTAACGGAGTTGGGAAGAGAGAATGTTGAAAATGAGGTGAGGTTTGGTGGTGATGAAGATTGAGAAGTGGATCGCTGCAATGACACAGCCTTGTTTAACCATGGTCGTAACTGCGGTTGGGTCCGTGGTGGGTTAGTTCTGAAGACCACAACTGTAAGGCCATTAAGGAACAGACAAAGAATGGTAATGAACATTTGTAGACAGCCAAACCCGAGTGGCGCTTCTGTCGTGCCAGCCATTTTGTGGATGGAAATGGGCGTGGATTAGGCTGTTATCTGTTCTGTTTAGTCATAGGTGATGTGGACTTCATTGCAGTCCCTCTCTCAGATGACAGGAGTCAGTGAATGTGTTGCCTTTAACTTATCACTCTGATGGCGCAGAGTGCTCGTTACGATGAGCCCATGTTTTAAGGATTTCATGAGGAATGTACCGTTCTTAATTTCCTCCCAACCACGTTCACTTTTCTACAGTCTTGTGTTCTTTCCAAATTGGGGATTTTAAATCACAAAGGAGAATCAATTTGTTCCTCTTTGGCAACTGGTGAGTGTATATTCTAGATTAGTGGTTCTCAACCTTGTTTGCCCCATGCACTCCATTCACCACAGGCCCGTTCGAAGCTTTTCAAAAAGGGGGGTGGCATGACACAATTCCAAAAATGTTATGTGAAATAATGTGCACGCAAATAAGGGCCCTGAAAGCTCTGGGGTTTTAGATGCTCTCTGGTGCATTCTGAGGCTTATTTTGGAGTTTTATGCACCACATTTATGACAATATTTCAGAAATAATTTTGGTTGAGTCAAGAGTAATGAGTGGGTGGAATGGGATGATTGGGATCATTGTTGTATACATTTTTTTTAAATTAAGAATTGTTGTCCTTGTTTTAATAATCAAGTTGTACTGTTGTAAAATGTTATAAAGGAGCATGCAAACACTGCAAATAAAATACTGTACGTTTTTGCAGTAAAGAAAACCTTTATTGAGAAAATGTTTTGTGAGTTGATTTGATTGCCTGTAACTGTTAGACTGTGTTAGTGTGTGCAGTTCACCTTTAATGGTCCTCCTGACCTAACAACTTCACATCAACCACAACATGAAATAGTTCAGTTTTCTGAGAATGTAACTATGCAAAGCTACTCACCACTTCATCCAAGTAATGGGCAAAGTCATAGTGAATGTGCATTAAGGTGAGTGCAGACAGCCTGTCACTGCTCATGGAAGTCCTGGTCTTTCCTTCTTTGAGGATGTGAAAATGTGTTTGTCCTCGTTGGCTGGATCAAAGTAAGATGCCGAGCGAGATCGCGTCCACTGCAAGCATGCCGCCCGAGGCGAGCTTCTCTCTGTCGCTCAGGCTCATGTCCAAGGGTGCCGGCTACCTCCGCAGTCAAATGGAGGGGAACAGGCGGGGTCGGCAGAGCGCTGTGGAGAGACTGGCTGCCGACAAGGCCAGACATTTGAAGAGCCAGACGGCGAGGGGGTGCAAAGTGGAGCCCAATGGTTTGGGCAGCTCTGCCTCCGAGGAAGGCAGCAGCAGCATGAAGACTTACCTGGCCTCCGGTAAGACTTACCTGGCCTCCGAGCTGGGGCTCCCGCCTGACATTGTGCGTCACTCCAGCTCCAAGAGGCAGCTCAGGCCCGACTCGCTGGTCCTGCACCGGCAGAAGTGCGAGTTCGTGCGGGGAGCGGCGGCCACCAGCAGCGCCCGCAGTTTCAAGGGCACTGGCAGCCTGGTCCGTTGGCTGCTGCCCGGCTCTAGCAGCCGCGGTGACAAGCAGCAAGGGCTGACAACGGGAGCAGCAACGTCGGAAGGGAAGAATTAGCAGAGGGTACAGAGGCTGCAGCACCCAAGGGTGCACAAGTAACCACACCAGCAGTACTCCATGGAGAAACAGCAGCCTCGCCAGCAACACCCCAGGGTGCACAAGTAACCACGCCAGCAGCGCCACGAGAAGCAGCAGTCGCCACGCCAGCAGCATCCCAGGGTGCACAAGTAACCACGCCAGCAGCGCCAAGAGAAGCAGCAGCAGGTCGCCCCAAGGAGCCGCTCAAGCGGCAGGTTGGTGAAGGCGGATTATGGCGCTCACACTCTGACCTCAGCTGCCGCTTCTATCGAGCCTGCTCGGGCTTGGACAGTTTCTTCGAGCACTGCGGACTCGAGCCTGAGGTGATCGAGAACCTGGCCAGGGAGAAGTTTGCCGCCGACGCCACCTTCGAAAGCCTTGCCCTCATGTTTCGCAGCGTGAAAGGCCTGTCCCACTCGGGTGACCTTTTTGGCACCAGCCTGTAAAAAGGTTGTCGAGTCGTGGTCGGGTCGCGGCGCGGCCTGATGCGTGGTGACGCACGTAGTGACGCGCGGTGACTCTGTCACCTCTGGATTTTGGAATGTTCAAAATCCAGGGGCGACATCTGTGTGTCTCATCATGTCGTGTGCCCTGTCACACGCTGACGTATGCTGCCCTGCAGGTGACGACCGGTTAGGGTTAGGGTTGGAGTTAAGGACCACAGATGGGCTGTAAAATATTCTTTCTTCAATACATGGATTTTAAACATTAATATATTAAAATTAATACAATAAAATCAATTGTGCAAATGAAAAGATGTCTGTCCAGTTTTATTTACAGATGTATTGGTCCGCTTCCAGATCCAATCACCATCTCTAATTTTTCACAGGGATGGATTCAGTGAGTGTAGACTGAACTCCCCTCTCCCCTCCACCCCCCACTTCCCTCCTCCCCGTCCCTATCCCTCCTTCTCCACTCCCCCCCCTGTCCCATCCCCCCGCTCCACTCTTCTCCCCCTTCTCCATTCCCCAGGGCTCTCACTTAACTCTTTTCCCCTGTTGCCAGCTGGGCAACCTAGGCAGCTTTTTAGGTTGTCAAATGACAGTTTTGCTGGTCATTTAACACGGCTTGTATGACGCGTGCAATAATGTGCTCGGACGAAGTGCGCGGTTACCAGTCAGAATTATGCTCAATGAAGCATTCACATATTATTTCTGCTTCAAACCGTTACAAACTAAACATATTCACCAATCAAGACATGATATATACCACAATGACATGCAGCAAAACTATAATACTGTATCTCAACTCTTTTTACACGTTGCAATGAATGCAATTTCTATTATTTCTTTCCGCTTCTAAACAAAAATGTGGTTGTATTATTCAGCGTATGATCAACCTGTGTCAATAAATGCTGGACCATGGTAACATGATGCTTAACCATGCACACTACAGATTGATGCAGGGATGTTCTCTGTGAAGGACCGAAAATTACCATGACATGGCCATAGCATGGGTCGTTATTGCTGTTGGTACAGAAACACTCTCGCTTTCCACACAATTTATCCACAACAAAATATACGGTTGCAAGGAAATTTCTAAAGGCATTTTATGATAATAGCTGTTAAAACCGACTATACCCATCTGACAGGTTAAACATTACACTAACTGACAAGAGATAGCCAAAGGGCATCAAATGCAGCAAATGTTCTTTTGGCAATATGTTTAAAGTTGTCAAAACGCCACATTACCAGACATTTAGATTAGATGGATGTGTTGTGAACAGCAATGAAGATGCCCAGTTTGAACGCACCGGATTTAAAAAAAAATATTGATAAACACTGTTTCCATCATTCCCACTTCAGAATTAAGGTTAAAATTACAACTGAAATATCTCCTGACCAAATTCGTGATGTATATGTCCGACTGTAGAAGTAAAACCTGGATAAATCCAATGTATAGTTGTAAATGTTGCTCAATAAATAGCTACAGTATTGATACTCCATATTAAGAGCATTGATTTGCCGTTAAAATGAATTCTGTAATAACGTGTCAACGGTGGCAGTGACAATTGAACACTGCGGTTTTAATATTTCACGTGTTCACAATTTAATTAATCCATCTTTATGGATTAAAACAAATAATAACATTGGGAATTAAAACACATTTGACTGCATTCCATTATGAAACATTGTCAATGTTCGCTTTGAAGACATTTCCAGCGCAGTAGGGTCGGGGGGGGGGGGGTGGTGGGTGAAAGTGATGGATAGATGGCGGGGGGGGGGGGGGGTAGGAGGGGGGGGGGGGGGGGGGGGGGGGGGGGGGGGGGGGTGTTGAGGAGGCAATCGGTGCGGAATGGATTGATTGAGGCAGGGGAATTAGTGTGTGTTGGTTGGAGTAGGTAAAATTGTGAGGGGAGAGCGCGGGAGATGTCAGTGGGGGGAATACGGGATGGATGGGGGGTGGGAAATCACTTCAGGATAGAAGGGGAAATCAGTACAGGATGAATAGAGATGGGTGAGTAAAGTGTGGATCGGGGGGGTCTGTGCAGGATGAATGGGTGGTTCAGTACAGGATGAATGTGGGGGAGCAGTGCAGAATGGATAGGAAGGGGCTCAGTACAGGATGAATTAGTGGTTGGATGGATGTGGCAGGTGAATCAATGCGAGGTGGATAGGGAGATCAGTGTAGGATGAATAGATGGGGAGGGGAGCACAGGGGATGTCAGTGAGGACTGAATAGATGGGGAATGGGGATCAGTGTGTAGGTATGTTACAAAACTAACCTTCAGCGGCGCTGCAGTTCTGTCACTGGCCGTGCGCGCGACTTTGGCACCTTTGGGGGGGGGGGGGGGGCGGGGATAAAATGCGGCTTTCCAATGCCTTCTGGAGTTATTTTGCTGGAGATTCGTTCCGACTGTCAGTATGTGAATTAAAAAAAAATTATTTTTTTTAAATCGCCCGACAATTTCAGCGCTGGAGTAAAATAAAAATTAGCTTCTAATGCCGTGAACGCCAACAACGGGGGCGGATATTACATAGGGGACAGGTAAAGAAAAGCTGTTTATTTTTACATATAAACGCGCGTGTTTAGATGACCTTAATCAACATTTCATGTTGTGAAACGGTGATTAATTCCCAATACGAACCGGCAGTATTTTTCCTGCCGATATGGGGTTTAAATTCACCGCAACCGCAACGTTCCAATCCATCACGTTCCAGAAAATCCCACTCGCAAGCTTATTTAAATGGCCATTAATTTATGGGCATTAAACACTAAATTCCTTCAATTTGGCCTATAAATTCATGACAGATTTAAAAATCATGTTATATTGTGAATTCTTGTGTGTTTGTTATTTGGACACTTAGGCTTTTTAAAAAATATTAATATTTTCTTAAGAAATGGATAGATGTTTAGATCTAGTAATTGAATTTTGTAATTAGCTACAATTGCGTAACTAACTAATTATATGCTTTAATTTCAGGTCAACCAAGTAAGATTGTTTCATATTTGTTTCAGAATGCTTCAATCTATAATAACTGAACATTTCTTTCAGTTCTCTTAATTTTTAAGAAAGATGGCTTTTGACTGTCCTCCATCACAACTTTCGTGTTAAGTCAATGGAAAAGCAATAGGGAACAAGATGCTAATTTCCGAGTATGAAAATGGCCATAACCTTTTTAATACTGAAGATATGAAAAGTGAATTAGGTGTAAAATTAAACTTCATTTTAATGCTTTATCTGATGGGATAAATTGCAGACTTGATTCTTGAGGCGAGGGTTGGGGGGGGGGAGAGGCGAGGGTGGGGGGCGAGAGGGTGCGAGGGTGCGAATGAGGCGAGGTGGGGGGCGAGAGAGGCGAGGGTGGGGGGGGGGCGAGAGAGAGGCGAGGGTGGGGGGCGAGACGTGCGAGGGTGGGGGGCGAGAGGTGCGAGGGTGGGGGGCGAGAGGTGCGAGGGTGGGGGGCGAGAGAGGCGAGGGTGGGGGGCGGAGAGGCGAGGGTGGGGCGAGACGTGCGAGGTGTGGGGGGCGAGAGGTGCGAGGGTGGGGGGGCGAGAGGTGCGAGGGTGGGGGGGCGAGAGAGTGCGAGGGTGGGGCGAGGGGCGAGAGGTGCAAGGGTGGGGGGGCGAGAGGTGCGAGGGTGGGGGGCGAGCGTGCGAGGGTGGGGGGGGCGAGAGAGGCGAGGGTGTGGGGGGGCGAGACGTGCGAGGGTGGGGGGCGAGACGTGCGAGGGTGGGGGGCGAGAGGTGCGAGGGGCTGGGGGGGAGAGAGTGCGAGGGTGGGGGGGTGAGAGAGGCGAGGGTGGGGGTATCGAGAGGTGCGAGGGTGGGGGGGGGGGGGGCGAGAGAGGAGAGGGTGGGGGGGGCGAGAGAGGCGAGGGTCCCGGCGGGGGGGGGGGGATGTGGACCCGGCCTGAGCAGCGCCTGGTGTGGGGTCACGGCCCGCTGCCAGGACTGGGTTCAGATTCAGTCCTTCCCGCTTCCCCGCCCGGCGACGGCCGGAGACGGTCTCCCCGCGCCGGCAAAAACCCCCCCCCCCCCCCCCCCCCCCCGGAGAAATGGGAACTCATTTTTTTTCTCCAAACCATCCCGTTTTTTAACACCTCCGATATAAAACAAACAGATTCCCCCTCACCCCACAACGCATCGCAATATTTCACGGTCCCACAGGCCCGGAGCATCGAGGCGATGCATTGAAAATGGCGGTGATCTGATCCTGCGCACGCGCGGAGAGACGGCGCCATTTTGTGTCGCTTCTGCGTCTTTGGTCACCAGCTTCACCCCATTGCGCAGGCGCGGATATTCGCAAATATTTTTTTCCTCTGGGAAAAAAAGGGGGGTGCGGTCGCACCCAACGCAGCCCACCTTCGGACGGCCATGCACCATATGTCAGAATGTCATTCCCCCCCTCCTTTCCAAGATTGTCTGCCTCAAAAAGTGCATTCCAAATAATATGCAAAGGCAATAAAAAGATCAACATTCTAACAGTTTGAATTTGCTAATCTGTGGTCCCAATTCCCCCCCTGAAAACCTGAAATCCCCCCCCGGGGGGGAATTCCCCCCGGTTGAGAACCCCTGTTCTAGATTCTTCTTTGGTCTTGACTGTGGGTTTCAGAGTCGGCATGTTGGTTTTGTGTTAAAATGGGCAGGAGTGTCGGGAGGCACACATTGATTCTAACAGTGGAGTCACTCTGGCAACTAGTCAGCTCACTTTTGTCAGTTTATCACCATGAAGATTGGTTGTGGTAGAACGGCAGGGAAAGATGTAAGGGGTCACTTTTCTGGTCAGTAGAATGCATCCCAAAGAGAGGTGTTCAGTCGGGCTTACACCTGCCTCATACAAGCGATCAGAGACATTATTAGAACTGTTGCCAAAATGTCAGGTCAGTGGAGGATCTTCCTGACATCACAACCCTGTTCCTATTCACTCTCCTTAAGGGCGGAACAGTGGTGTAGCTGGTAGAGCCAGGGACTGGGATTCCATCCTAACTTTAGGTGCTGAATGTATGGAGTTTGCAAGTTCCTCCCTATGACTGCGTGGGTTGCCCCCAGGTGGTCTGGTTTCCTCCCACATCGCAAAGACGTGTGTGTTTGTAGGTTAATTGTAAACTAAATGTAAATTGCCCTTAGTGTGTAGGAAGTGAATGGGAGAGTGGGATAACAAAAACTAGTGTGAACAGGAAAATGATGTTCGCCGTGAACTCGGTTGGCCAAAGGGTCTAGTTCCAAGCTGCTTTTCTAAAGATGCACGTGCCCTGAGTTAGTTTGATACGAGTGGCAATTGCACGCCAGCTACCACACAAATCTGACAAGAATGGCACTAATAGGTCCTTGGCCCCTATGACAGGGGACGTTGGTTTTTTACATGCCTTCACAGCTGCTGACGGTGACCATTTGTCGCTTCTGCCTCTGCAGCACGTTGACCAGCAGTCACGGGAGTGTGAAGAAGGGTCTCGACCCGAAACGTCGCCCATTCCTTCTCTCCAGAGATGCTGCCTGTCCCGCTGAGTTACTCCAGCAATTTTGTGTCTATCTTCGGTTTAAACCGGCATCTGCAGTTCTTTCCAACACTCCATTGGCTTTCATGGCGGCGGTTTCTGCGTGCATAGACCCTGCTGGAGGTGCTGCTCCCTGTCAGGCTCTCATGTCACACAGATGCTCATCACGAGAAGTATCCTCCCCTTGCCTGATGCTGGAGGCATGTTTCCACTGAACATAGTGATCATATCTCCAGGGAACAATTTAATTTCTTGGGAAACATCCTTGGTGACATTGTTTAACGACATGGCCCACATACATAAACATTGGTCTCAGCCACAAGAGGGAGCCATCCCACTCTCCTTGCAATAATGTCTTGCGCTATTTTGCAGCCACTTGTGAAGGCAGTCAGAACCTTGATTTAATATATCATCCAATAGATGGCAGCTCCCGCACTACACTGATGCTCAGCAGTGCCCTTCCAACAGCATATCGCTCCAAAGTGTAACAAGTGTATCCTTACAACTAGGCTGCATTCCTTCTGCAAATCCTTGTCACAGCACAACATTCCCATGGCAAGTATGATTAAGGAAAATTCCAAGACATTATTATATATATATATATATATATATATATGTGGAGTAAGAGGTGTGCAGGAAGTAACTGCAGATGCTGGTTTAAACCAAAGATAGACACAAAAAGCTGGAGTAACTCAGCGGGACAAACAGCATCTCTGGAGAAAAGGAATAGGTGACATTTCAGGTCATGACCTTTCTTCAGACTGAGAGTCAGGGGAAAGGGAAACGAGAGATATAGACGGTGACATAGACAGATATGGAACAAATGAATGAAAGATATGCCAAAAAGTAACGATGGTGAAGGAAACAGGCCACTGTGAGCTGTGGGCGAGGTTACAGACAATTGGGACCCAACGAGACAGCTTTGACACTAGTACAACGACTTGGGTAGGGGAGAAACGGAGAGAGAGGGGATGTAAGGGTTACTTGAGGTTAGAGAAACCAATATTCATACCGCTGGGTTGTAAGCTGCCCAAGCGAAATATGTGGTGCTGTTCCTCCAATTTGCATTTGGCCTCACTCTGACAATGGGGGAAGGCCCAGGACAGAAAGGTCAGTATGGGGCTGGAAAGGGGAATTAAAGTGTTTGGCAACCGGGAGATCAGATAGGCCCAGGTGGACTGAGCAAAGGTGTTCAGTGAAACGATCGCCCAGTCTATGATTGGTTTCACTGATGTATATGAGTCCACACCTTGAGGATGGAGGAGGTGTAAGTGAGCGTCTGCCTCACCTGGCAGGACTGTCGGGGTCCCTGGACAGAGTTGAGGGAGGAGGTACAAGGCCAGGTGTTGCATCTCCTGCGGTTGCAGAGGAAGGTACCTGAGGAGGGGTTGGTATGGGGTGGGAAGGGATGAGTTAACTAGGGAGTTGCGGAGCGAACGGCCATTGCGGAAGGTGGAAAGGGGTGGAGATGGGAAGATGTGACTAAGGGTGGGATCCTGTTGGAGGTGGCAAAAATGTTGGAGGATTACGATGGCTGATGGGGTGACATGTAAGAACGAGGGGGACTCTGTCTGTTGCGCTTCAACAGGTGTAAGGCGGAGAGAACACTGACTAGTTGCATCATGGCCTGATACAAAGCAGATTACAGAAAGCACTAGACATTGTCGGGGACTGACCTCCACACCATCTAAGGGATCTATAGGAAGCACTGCCTCAAAAGGCAGCCAATATCAACAAACACTCACATGACCCTGCTCTCACTGTTCCTGACATTGAGAAGAGGTATCGGGAACCTGGAAACCATGACCACCAAGTGGAAGAATAGCTTCTTACTGGCGACCATCCGGCTCTTGAACACTACGTGACACTCACCTCAGCTACAATTAACTTCTATGAAGTCTTTGGTTGAAATGCAAACTTTAGAGTTATGGTACATAAGACAATTAAACACTCTTGATGCTTGACTGGACTTGGGATTAGATCAAAATCATGTCTCATTGAACGGCAGAGTAGGCTGGAGAGGCGTCTGTTGTTCATGAAGGTGAGTGTTAATACAGTGAGATTTACCTCTTAGTGACATTTCACTTTTTCAATGTAGTTTACATTGTACCAGTGTCTTGTCATAGTCATGCACATCATAATGAAGAGATTGGCTTCTCTGCCTATTTATCTCTCCCTTTATCTCTCTCACGCCCCTCACTTTTTCTCGCTCTCCCTCTCCTTCTCCCTCTCTCTCTCCTCTCTCTCCTCTAACCTCCATCTCTCTCCCTCCCTCTCTCTCTCCTCTCTCCCCCTCCTCTCTCTCTCTCTCCCTCCCTCCCCCCTTTTCTCTCTCTCTCTCTCTCCCTCTCTCTCTCCTCTCTCTCTCCCCTCTCACTCTCTCTCGCCCCCTCTCCCCTCCCCTCTCCTCTCCCCTCTCTCTCTCTTCTCTCTCCCTCCCTCTTCGTCCTCCCCTCTCCCTCCCTCTCTCCCTCCCTCTTCTCTCCCTCTCCTCTTTTTCTCTAACTCTTCTCCTCTCTCTCTCCCTCCCTCTCTCCCTTCTCCCTCACCTCTCTCTCTCTCTCTCTCTCTTTCCTCTCTTCTCTCTCCCTCTCCTCTCCTCACTCTCTCCCTCTCTCCTCTCTGGGGGAGCGCGCTCTCCCTCCCCTCCCTCTCTCCGTGGGCGGTCTCCCTCCCTCTTCGCGCTCTCTCTTTTTAAATTTTTATTTCTCTCATTTTAATTTTTTCTCTCTTTCTCTTTCTTTTCTCTCTCTCTCTCTTTCTCTCTCTCTTGTCTCTTTTTCTCTCTCTCATTCTGTACTGTATTCGCTTGCTCTTTCCCGCTTTCTCCTGTCTCCTTTGTGGCTGCCTGCTATCTGAAGTGTTAACTTGTGGCTGCTTGTCTTGCAGGTTGTGGTCCTGTGCTGTGACCAAGTGTGGTAAGAAGGATGTCTACAGTGTCTACCATTGATAATGATTATGGTAAGGCATTTGTTCTTCAATTTGACACTTTAACACCAACAAAATTATTTGATGCAAGTTTTTACATTTGTCTGCACTCTTTCTATGTCTGCTTTCAATACAACTTCAAAATCACATTCCAGCATTCACATTAACCACTTACTCGTGCAGAAGATTATGGAGTGGGAAGTGTGGAGGGATATAGAAAGACGGAGATCAGAGAGTCTTGGCTTGAGGGCAGGACCAATACAGTAGATGCCGGGCTTCACGGCAACCCTTCAGCTCAATTGCATTATCTTTTCAGCAAAACTCTCAATCACAAACAGATACCTCAATCCCTCACAGTCTTAAATTGCATCGAATGTTTCTTTACTGGAGATCTGTCTTGGAAATGGCAAAGAGGTCAAGCAAATAACAGGATATGTTCAAGCAAACGTGCATATGATCAGAAGTCAACCGTTTAGCCCCTCGAGCCTGTCCTGCCATCCCAAATAAAATGGTCATCTGTTATTGAATTCCACAGAGCCATCCTTTGTCTCCAGGGATGCTGCCAGACCTGCTGAGTTACTCCAGCACTTTGTGTCTATCCACAGTTGGCTTTATATCTATATATCCCTTAATAATTGGTATTAAGTATGACCGCTTGGGTTTCCTCTGGGTGCTCTGGTTTCCTCCTAGATTACAAAGACACGTAGGTTTGTAAGTTAATAGGCGTCTGTAAATTGTCAATAGTGTGTAGTATAGACAATAGTTTCCTCATCCTCCTTACCCCTACCCCTTACAATAGGCGCATGAGGAGGCCATTCCACCCCTTTGAGCCAGCACCGCCATTCACTGTGATCATGGCTGGTCATTCCCAATCAGTACCTTTCGGTCCTCCGTTCCTGCCTTCTCCCCATATCTCCTGACTCTGCTATCTTTAAGAGCCCTATCTAGCTCTCTCTTGAAAGTATCCAGAGAACCGGCCTCCACCGCCCTCTGAGGCAGATAATTCCACAGACTCACAACCCTCTGTGTGAACAAAGGTGTATTTCCCTCATCTCCTTACCCCCTTATTCTTAAACTGTGGCCCCTGGTTCTGGACTCCCCTAGCATCGGGAACAGTTTTCCTGCCTCGAGCGTGTCCAAACTCTTAATAACCTCATATGTTTCAATAAGATCCCCTCTCATCCTTCCAAACTCCAGAGTATACAAGCCCAGCCACTCCATTCTCTCAGCATATGACATTCCCGCCATCCTGGGATTTAACCTTGTAAACCAATGCTGCATTCCCTCAATAGCAAGAATGTCCTTCCTCACACTGCGCACAATACTCCAGGTGTGGTCTCACTAGGGCTCTGTACAACTGCAGAAGGACCTCTTTGCTCCTATATTCGATTCCTCTTGTTATAAAGGCCAACATGCCATTCGCTTTCTTCACTGCCTGCTGTACCTACATGCTTACTATCATTGACTGATGAACAAGGTCCCCCAGATCCCGTGGTACTTCCCCTTTTCCCAACTTGATGCCATTTAGTATAGTAATCTGCAACTTCCTGATTTTTTTTGCTAGACCAAAGTGGATAACCTCTCATTTATCCACATTAAACTGCATCTCCCATGCATCTGCCCACTTCCCCCTACCCACCTGATTCCAGGTCACCTGCATTCTCATAGCATCCTCCTCACACAATTCACACTGCCACCCAGGCTTTGTGCTATCTGCAAATTTGCTAGATGTTACCTTGAATCCCTAATACCCAAATCATTGATGTATATTGGTAAAAGCTGCGGTCCCAGCACCGAACCTCGCGATTGCCCCACTAGTCTGCCTGTCCATTCTGAAAGGGACCGTTAACACAGTCCCTACTCTTTGTTTCCTGTCTGCCAACCACTTCTCTATCCATGTCAGCACTCTACCCCCAATACCATGTGCCCTAATTTGTCCATTAATCTCCAATGTGGGACCTTATCAAATGCTTTCTGAAAGTCCAGCTAAATTACATCCACTGGCTCTCCCTTGCCCATTTTCCTAGTTACATCCTCAAAAAAATCCAGAAGATTAGTCAAGCATAATTTCCCTTTCGTAAATCCATGCTGACTCGGACCGATCCTGCTACTGCTATCCAAATGTGCCGCTATTTAATCTTTTATGATTGACTCCAGCATCTTCCCCACCACCGATGGTCTAACTGGTCTATAATTCCCTGTTTTCTCTATCCCGCCTCTCTTAAAAAGTGGGATGACATTAGCTACCCTCCAACCCACAGGAACTGATCCTGAATCTATAGAACATTGGAAAATGATCACCAATGCATCCATGATTTCTAGAGCCACTACCTTAAGTACCCTGGGATGCAGATCCTTGTCAGCCACGGTCGTTCCTTACTCCAGAGATTCCTGCCATTGTTGTTCCACTGTCATCCCTGCTAGGGTATCTTTCCAGTCAACTTTGGCCAGCTCCTCCCTCATGGCTCCATAGTTCCCTTTATTCAACTGTAAAGGGCCTGTCCCACTTTCACGACCTAATTCACGACCTCTGCCGAGTTTGCCCTTGACTCATGCTCGCAGCATGGTCTTCACGGGGTCGCAGGAGGTCGTAGGTAGGACGTAGCAGGCCGTGATGCTAGTCGTAGGTACTTGTGGCATCAAGCAGGTCCGGGTGTTTTTCTCGCATGATGAAAAATGTCCACGAATAAAAAAGATCATGAATTAGGTCGTGAAAGTGGGACATGCCCTTGCACTGACACCTCCGATTTACCCTTCTCTCTCACCAATTGTAGATTAAACTTGACCATATTATGATCACTATCTCCTAATGGCTCCTTAACCTCAAGTTCCTTTATCATGCCAATTTTAACTCCTGACTCAACTTGCACCCTATATCCAGGCCACTGTTTGGGGGCCTGTAGATAAATCCCATTAGGGTCTTTTTACCCTTACAATACTTTAGTTCTATCCATACTGACTCTACATCTCCAGTTTCAATGTCACCCCTTGCAAGGGACTGAATTTTATTCCTCACCTGCAGAGCTACCCCACCCCCTCTGCCCACCTGTCTCTCTTTTTGATAGGACGTATACCCTTGAATATTGAGTTCCCAGCCCTGGCCCTCTTGCAGCCATGTCTCTGTTGATCTCACAACATCATACTTGCCAATTTCTAACTGAGCCTCAAGCTCGTCCACTTTATTTCTTATACTTCGCGCATTCATAAACAACACTTTGACTTTGGTATTCACCTCCCCTCTCGCACCGCTCGCAATTGTCCCTGACCTTACTCTCTTATCCCTTCTCGAACTTTCCTTCCCATTAATTCGGGAGTCTTTTGAAACTTTTCCTGTACTCACTTCCCCTTCAACTCCATCTTTATACTCCGAAATTGTCAATCTCTCCCCCCCATTATTTAGTTTAAACCTACACGTGTAGCCCTTGCAAACCTGCCTGCCAGAAAGTTGGTCCCCCTCCAGTTAAGGTGTAACCCGTCCCTTTTGTACAGGTCACCCCTACCCCAGAGGATGTAAGGGTGATTGCAGTTATCATGGGCTCGGTGGGTTTGAAGTGCCTGTTTCCACGCTGTACCATAATAAATAAATACATGAATAAAAACCTCTTTGTTGCATTCCAAAATAAGATTTATAGATACTTTCTGTCTTGTAGGAGAAAGATTTTTTCTGCACATACCGACCTCACTGGTTGATCAGAACAGGACTCAACCAGACAGCAGGCTTTGGAAAGACCAAGACATTGGGAGGAGAGCAAGGGCTCAGCACAATTACTCTGGATCCCACGACGGAGCAGCTCACAGCTACTGGAATGGAAGTGTGAAAATAGAAAACAGCCTCTTCTTTTCAGCCAGCCCAAACCTGGGTGAGGCACTGACCACCTGCTCTGATCTGCGTCTCAGTGGGTTCCTTCCCATATCAGATCCATGCACCACAGAGAAAATGGAGGAATGGCACTGATAGTGATGGTGGGTGGTGGTCAGGGTAGGAGTTAGTGGTGGTTTTACATTGAAAATAGGAGCAGGCCATCCGGCCCTTTGAGCCAGCACCGCCATTCAATATGATAAAATCAGTACCCATTTCTTGATTCTGCAAGCCCGAAGAGCTAAATCTAACTCTCTCTTGAATTGGCCTCCATTGCCTTCTGTGGCAGATGATTCCACAAATTCACAACTCTCTGGGTGAAAAGGTTTTTCCTCATCTCATTCTGAAATGACCTACCCCTTATTCTTAAACTGTGACCCCTAGTTCTGGACTCGGGAACATGTTTCCTGCATCTACCCTGCCCAATCCCTTAAGAATTGTATAAGTTTCTATAAGAATCCCTCTCATCCTTTTAAATTCCAGTGAATACAAGCCCAGTAGATCCATTCTTTCATCATATGTCAGTCCCGCCATCCTGGGAATTGACCTGGTGAACCTACACTGCATTCCCTCAATAGCAAGAATGTCCTTCCTCAAATTAGGAGACCCAAACTGCACACAATACTCCAGGTGTGGTCTCACCAGGGCCTTGTACAACTGCAGTTGGACCTCCTTGCTCTTATACTCACATCCTCTTGCCAACATGTAATTTGCTTTCTTCACTTTATTTCATTATCATCAAGCAATCCCAGTGCCCCACTAATTATTTCTATCCTCTTACTATTCCTGTCAACTTATCACAGATCTACCACTCACCTTTACACCACAGGAAATTTACCTGCCAAACACATTGATTTGGAAACATAGAAGCATAGAAAATAGGTGCAGGAGGAGGCCATTCGGTGAGAATTCACTAATTGTTGAGTGCTGTAATATGCCCCATTGACAGACCAGTTGCTGCTCCTCGCTAGGCTTCACTGGAACAGTGTAAAAGGGCAGCATATGAGAGAGTGGATAATGCATTCTGGAAAACACGAGTAGATAGAAGCAGGAGTCAGCCACAGGGGCTACAAACTTGCCCTGTCATTCAATGTGATCACGGCTGATCTACCTCCCCACAGCCCTCTATTCCTGGCAAAGATTTAACTGCCTTAGAAACGGATCTAGTCTCCACAACTCACTGGGGTAGAATAGCAGACGCTCGCTACCCTCTGCAGAAAGACATTTCTACATACCTATTTCCTAAATGATCTTTCCCTGTCCCAACATTCAGAAGTGGAAACATCTCAACATCTACCCTGTCCTGCCCTCTCAGGAACCGGAGCAAAACACTTTAACTCCCCCTCCCATTCCCACACTGACCTTTCTGGCCTGGGCGTCCTCCATTGTCAGAGTGAGGCCCAGCACAAATTGGAGGAACAGCACCTCATATTTCACTTGGGTAGCTTACACACCAGCGGTATGAACACTGACTTCTCCAACTTCAAGTAACCTTTGTTTTCCCTCTCTCTCCATCCCTTCCCAGTTCTCTGACCAGTCTTACTGTCTCCGATCACATTTTATCTGTTTGCTTTATTTCCCAACTAACAACATCTATTCTACATTTTCCTCGATTTCCATTCCCTTTGTTCTGTTTTCATACCCCACACTTCCTTATCTATATACTTACTTATCTATGTACCTCCCACTCCCCTGTCAACAGTCTGAAAAAGGGTTTCCGCCTGAAACGTTACCCATCACACGGTATTGGGGGTTCAGTATTAATGTGGATAGAGAACTGGCTGGCAGACAGGAAGCAAATAGTAGGAGTAAACGGGTCCTTTTCAGAATGGCAGGCAGTGACTAGTGGGGTACCGCAAGACTCAGTGCTGGGACCCCAGCTATTTACAATATATATTAATGATTTGGACGAGGGAATTGAATGCAACATCTCCAAGTTTGCGGATGACACGAAGCTGGGGGGCAGTGTTAGCTGTGTGGAGGATGCTAGGAGGCTGCAAGGTGACTTGGATAGGTTGGGTGAGTGGGCAAATGCATGGCAGATGCAGTATAATGTGGATAAATGTGAGGTTATCCACCTTGGTGGCAAAAACAGGAAAGCAGACTATTATTTGAATGGTGGCCGATTAGGAAAAGGGGAGATGCAGCGAGACCTGGGTGTCATGGTACACCAGTCATTGAAAGTAGGCATGGAGGTGCAGCAGGTAGTGAAGAAAGCGAGTGGTATGTTAGCATTCATAGTAATAGGATTTGAGTATAGGAGCAGGGAGGTTCTACTCCAAGTGAGACCACACTTGGAGTATTGCGTACAGTTTTGGTCTCCAAATCTGAGGAAAGACATTCTTGCCATAGAGGGAGTACAGAGAAGGTTCACCAGACTGATTCCTGGGATGTCAGGACTTTCATATGAAGAAAGACTGGATAGACTCGGCTTGTACTCACTAGAATATAGAAGATTGAGGGGGGATCTTATAGAAACGTACAACATTCTTAAGGGGTTGGACAGGCTAGATGTAGGAAGATTGTTCCCGATGTTGGGGAAGTCCAGAACAAGGGGTCACAGTTTAAGGATAAGGGAGAAATCTTTTAGGACCGAGATGAAAAAAACATTTTTCACACAGAGAGTGGTGAGTCTCTGGAATTCTCTGCCACAGAAGGTAGTTGAGGCCAGTTCATTGGCTATATTTAAGAGGGAGTTTGATGTGGCCCTTGTGGCTAAAGGGATGAGGGGGTATGGAGAGAAGGCCAGTACGGAATATTGAGTTGGATGATCAGCCATGATCATATTGAATGGCGGTGCAGGCTTGAAGGGCCGAAAGGCCTACTCCTGCACCTATTTTCTATGTTTCTATGTTTCTATTCCTTTTCTCCAGAGATGCTGCCTGTCCCGCTGAGTTACTCCAGCATTTTGTGCCTATCTTCGGTGCAAACCAGCATCTGCAGTTCCTTCCGACACAACCTAACAATTATGCTGACATATTAGATTGTAGATATGCTAAAGTGAAGCTTGGCCAGGGGTGTGTGGGAGAGGGGCGGATCGTTGTTAGTAATAAGAATCAGAGAATTGGCAAATCTCACTGCCAGCCATCAGTGAATGATGTTACCCAATGATGGTGACCACTGAATAACAGAGCCCGTGTTCACTGCATGTAATGTGTTCACTCACTCACTGCTCACAGGGTGAGGACTGCCCTGTGACGTTGCTTCTCGTTCCACTTGTAATCCTGTCCCTCATTGTGTCCCCTGTGGCGTGCACGTCCATCAGCAGAGCAGCAGCATGTTGCGAAGAGGAAGAAAGGGCCTGCCCCGAAGATGCTGGGGAATGAGCTGTGCAGCGTGTGTGGGGACAAGGCCTCCGGCTTCCATTACAATGTGCTGAGCTGCGAGGGCTGCAAGGGCTTCTTTCGACGGAGCGTGATCAAGAGCGCACAGTATTCCTGCAAGAACGGCGGCCGGTGCGAAATGGATTTGTACATGCGCAGGAAGTGCCAGGATTGTCGGCTCCGGAAATGTCAGCAAGCGGGAATGTTGGAGCAATGTAAGTCTTCAAAGACGAACAATGGCTGAACTGAACAAAGGTCACATTTTGGCTTGCACCATTGTGGTCTGGTTTACCTAGAATAATTGATAATGTATCGTGTATTGATTTGTTGTGTTATTGCCTTTGATGTGTCTATAAAGTTGCAGGAAAGAAGAATTCTGTTGTTTTGGTCCCAGTGCTTATGTCAACTAAACACACTTGACTGGTGGCAGTGCGGGAATAACTGAGAGACTTAGTTTCCTAAGAAAATGGGACGAAAACACAGATATATTTAGGGAAATTGCCATGAAATAGATGGACATAGTGATACCAGCCAGTGTTTATTTACCAAGGGAGAGAGAGACTGAAGGCATATCATGGTGCTGATATCTCCCTGAGAAATAGGGATTGAGACCCCCAAATGTCAGATGTCTCACGCTCATAAGTTATAGCAGCAGAGTTAGACCATTGGATCTACTCTGTCATTCAGTCATGGTTCATCACAACCTCATTCTCCTGGATCTCCCCATAACCCCTGACACCCGCATTAATCAAGAATTAGTCAATCTCCGCCTTAAAATATCCATTGACTTGGCCTCCGCAACTATCCGTAGCAATGAATTCCACCCACTGACTAAAGAAATTCCTCCTCACCTCCTTTCTATAGGTACATTCTTTTATTCTGAGGCAATGGCCTCTGGTCCTAGACTCTCCCACTAGTGGAAGCATCCTCGCCACACTTACTCTACCCAGGCCTTGCACTGTTTGGTAAGGTTCATTGACGTCCCATCTCATTCTTCTAAACTCCAGTGAGTTCTGGCCCAGTGCCTTCAAATGCTCATCATATGTTAACCCAATCATTCCTGCGATCATTCTCGGACACCTCTGGACCCTCTCCAATGCTAGCACATCCGTCTTCAGAAATGGGGCCCAAAACTGCTCACAATCCTCCAAATGCGGTCCGACCAGTGCCTCATAGAACCTCAGCATTACATCCCTTTTTTTATATTCTAGTCCTGCCGAAATAGATGCTAGCATTGGATTTGCCTTGCTTACTACCCATTTGACTTGCAAATTAACTTTTTGGGAGTCCTGCACCAGCTCTCCCGCGTCCATTTGCACCTCCGATTTCTAAATGATCTCCCCATTTAGAAAATAGTCTACACCACTATTCATACTACCACTCTGCAGTAATCCACATTTTGCTATGCTGTACTCCATCTGACACTTCTTACCCAATCTCCCAACCTGTCCTTCTGCAGAGTCTCTGCTTTCTCTACACTACATGTGCCTCCACCTATCTTCGTATCATCTGCAAACGTGGATAAATCATATATATATCAATGATTTGGACGAGGGAATTGAAGGCTTTGTGGCCACAGACCCACTAGCCCCAGACTTTCACTCTGTGTATATATATATATATATATATATATATACACACAGAGTGAAAGTAGCGGCTCCAGCACCAATTTCATTGTTCTAGCTTGGACAATAAAACACTCTTGACTCTTCATGCTGCTAGTCACTGGTAGCCAAACAGAAAAAGCCCCCTTTATTGCCACTCTTTGCCTTCTGCCATTCAGCCAACCTGCTATTCATGCTAGTATTCTCTCTCTGATACCATGGGCTCTCATCTTCTTTAGAAGACTCATGTGCAGCACATTATCAAAGGTCTTCCAGGTAAACAACACCCACTGACTCATAGAAACATAGAAAATAGGTGCAGGAGGAGGCCATTCAGCCCTTCGAGCCAGCACCGCCATTCATTGTGATCATGGCTGATCGTCCCCTATCATAAACCCGTGCCTGCCTTCTCCCCATATCCCTTGACTCCACTAGCCCCTAGAGCTCTATCTACCCCTAGAGCTCTATCTATCTAGACTCTCCTTTGTCCTTCCTGCTATTTCAAAGAATTCCAACATGATCGTCAGGTAAGATCTCCCTTGAACAAGACTTTGGCCTATTTTATTGTATGCTTCTAAGTACCCATCCTTTATAATGGACTCTAAAATCTTACCAACCACTGAAGTAAGGCTAACCGACCCATAGTCTCCACTTTTCTGCTTCACTCCCTCCTTGAACAGCGGAGTAATATTCCAATCGTCTGGAACCACTCCTGACTCTAGTGATTCTTGAAAGATCACTACTCTCAATCTCAATAGAGATTCACAATCCCTAAAGCCACCTATTTCAGAACACTCGGGTATAGCCTACCTGGCCCAGGTGACTGATGCACCTTCAGAACTTTCAGTTTCCCAAGCACCTTGTCAGTAATAGCTAATTTCCATCCCCTCACTTGAATTTCTGGCAAATTCCACTGTGAGGAATGATGCAAAAAACTTATTCAATTAATCTGCCATTTCTTTATTTGGCATTATCACTTCTCCAGCATCATTTTCCAGCAGTCCAATGTCCACTCCTCTTTCTGAAGAAACATTTGCTTTCCTCTTTTATTGGCCAGATTACTTTCATATTTCATCTTTTCTCCCCATCGTCTCATCTTTTCTTCGATTGTTTTTTCAAAGCTTCCCATTCCTCTAGCTTCCCACTAATCTTGGCCACGTTATATGCCTTCTCTTTTAGTTTTATTCCCTTTGACTTCCCATGTCAGCCATGGTCACCTCATTCTCCCGTTAGAATCTTTCTTCCTCTTTGGAATGAAAAGATCCTGTGCCGTTGGAATTGTTCCCAGAAATTCCTGCCATTGCTGTTGAGCAATGGTGACTACAGAGGCATGAGAGAGGAGATGGCTAAAGTTGATTGGAAAGGTATCCTAGCAGGAATGATGGTTCCTTGAGGAACAAAGACCAGGCCACCGGACAGTGTAAGGCCTCCTGCTTTCTGTAAGATATGCTTGGACATATACAGGTCAGTATATAATATCTCACAAAGGGAAAAACCAGAACAATTTTCCACAATTTTTGAGTGACAACCAGTCAGTGTACAGCTATTCCCCTCTTAGAGAGTGAGTGTGTGAGAGAGTGAATCCGAGTCAGTGTGAATCTGTGCTGAAGTTTATGTTTACTTCCAGGTGTCCTGTCAGAAGAACAGATTCGACGGAAGAAGATGAAGAAGCTGGAGGAAGAAGTGCTGAAAGCAGTGAAGGTGACCCCAGGTTCTCTGTCTGGCTGGGACCTTCCGATACTCAACGTGGCCCAAGTTGAGATGATCAGAAGACTGGTCACCGCACAACGACAATGCAACAAGCGTTCCTTTAGTGACCGGCTGAAAGTGACTGTAAGTTTTGTGCTCTGTAGTCACATTTAGGAGAAAGATTGATGCATAAACCTCCTCAGTGGCACAGTATATCCTGCGACCAGAGTTTACTGAGTTGTCATCACTGGTCAAAACCAGCGGTATCAATTGTAGTGCTTAGAAAGCTGTTATTTATGCTTCATTACAAAATGATGAGAGTAAAGTCCAGTCTGATGCTCCAGTGTAATAGAAAGGAAAAACTGCAGCATGGGAGGGGCAGCTCAGGGACCACTGCCAGGCTAGGAAGCAGTTCAGGGCTAACTCTGCAGAGTTGAGGGGTAATACAGGGGAAACACTGCAGTGTTAGGGCCATAGTACAAGGGTGCGCTGCACTGTTAGGGGACAGTGCTGAGCAGGCACGTGCCGTGAGCGATTACTCAAGGTAGGCAGTCAGCCGGCTTTTAGAAAAAATCTTAAACCGCGCATGCGCTGATTGTTCTCTCCATAAAAATAAAAAATAAAAATATGTAACAATTCAATTTGCCCAAGGCTTCTAAATCTCCTTCATTTTTTAATTGCTGAATGGGTGGGGGATGGAGGATGAAGGCAGGTGGAGAGATGGTGGGAAAAACGGGAGCACACCGGGACGTTGAATCAGTTGTCATCTTATTGAATGACAATACTAATTCAAGGGTCCAATTGGAGGGAGAGTTCCTTTCTGAGCGTGTGGAGAGTCTTTGCTGGGGTTAAAGATGCGGGGAGGGCAGGAGTGTTGAGAAGGAGGGGGTTGGAGATCATGTCAGACTCACTCACCGCTGCCGCAACGCTCCGGGCACGGACAGCAGAACTGGCCGCCACTTCCGAGGAGGTAAGCAGCTCGGGTGACTGCGAGTGGCCGCCGGGACCTGACAGCAGAACCGGCTGCCACTTCAGCGCCTTCTGCCAGCCCGCTTACCTCTGGCAGTGCTCTCCGACTGAACATATCTCACCTGCCGCTCACCGACTTCGCTCATGTCAGCCGCTTCCTGCAAATCCTTAAATTCCCACAGCCGAGTACCGTCAATTGGTCCCTTGGTCATGCTGTCGAAATTTAAGGATTTGCGGGAAGCAGCTGACATGAGTGAGGCCGGCGAGCGGCAGGAGCGAGGTTTTCAGGCGGAGAGCACTGCTAGAGATGAGTGGGGACCGGCAGAGGGGGTTGTCTGTTCCCGGCGGCCACTCGCAGCCACCCGAGCTAATTCACGGCCACAATGCGTTGGCTCCGTGCCCGGAGCGTCACAAGTGGGTTACTGGCCCCGATCCTCTCGCTCACAACGCTCCTGCCCTCCCCGCAACTTTACCCCGGGCCAGACTCCTCAAACTCTGTGAAAGGAGCTCTCCCCCCCACCCACCCCGGGAAATACGGTATTTAAAAACATAAAGCATCAAGAAATGTACTTACCACGTTATCGGTACACAAACTCCATTCTTCTCTCTTTGCTTCCTAAGATACTCTTAAAATAATGACAATCCGTATTTGAAAAACCCGCCAAGAAACTTGCGCTGCGCATGCGCAGTAGGCTGCTGTGCATGCGCAGTACTGCAAAGGCAGAATTGCAGCTGCCTTCAGCCCCGCTTGTCATTGACGGCTTGAAGCAGCGCTGACGGCACGTGGGCTGCGCAGACCTTCGCATGTTGCAAGCGCAGCGGATGAAAGGCACGGAGAATTATGCCTACCCAAGAGATCGATCTCTTACATGGGTATCATTCTCCCATGCCGTTACTATTTATATTTACTAATGACCATTTCATAATTTTAGTCAGGGTAGGCAGTGCCTACCTTGCCTACCCTGACGGCACGTGCCTGGTGTTGAGGGAGTGCTGCAGTGTTAGGGGGGAATATGAGGGGGCAGTGGTGAGGGAACACTGGGGTTTGAAGGAACATTGCATTGTTAGGGTGCATCTGGAATTATTTTAACTAATATATGGGGAGCCAGTGTGTAATTCCTAAATGAGTACTTCACATCATTATTCAACAGTGAGTATGATCTGGGTGATGGTGAGATGAGGGCGCACTATGTTGTTAATATTAAGAAGGAGAAAATGTGTTTGGTACCTTGAAACACATTAATGTGGATAAGTATCCATGGGCGAATATAATCTATCCCAGGATTAGATTGCTGGTGTCGTGACAGAGATCTTTGTCTCCTCTTTAGTTACAGACAAGGTCCCAAAACACTGGTGAATAGCCAACAATAGTTCCATTGTTTAAGAAGAGCACTGGTGACAAACCAGGAAATTATAGGCCTTTAAATCAGTGGGCTTTAAATCAGTTATTGGAGAAGATCCTTACCGACAGAATTCACTCATATTTGGAAAAGATACGGATGCGAAGTACTTGCTTAGTACCTCACTTGCATCCTCTGACTACAAGCATAGTTTCCTTCCATAATATTTGTGTGATCCTATCTTCTCCCTGGTCATTTTCTTATTTTTAATGTACATATATAAAGTCATGGGGGTTTTCCTTCATTTGACTTGTCAACAACATTTCATAGATCCTTCTGACCTTTCTAATTGGCCGCTTGAGTTTTTTCCTGCTCGCTTTATGTTCCTCATACCCTGTCTGATGCCACCTTCCTACATCTGACATACACTTCCTTTTTCTCCCTGACAAAGTTTACAACCTCCTTGGTCATCCACGGTTCGCCTTACCTTATCCCCTCCTCCTTGCTGGAACACTTGACATTACTTTGCTCTTCGCATTGACTCAAACTGAAGTTACTCAGCTGAACAAAAATGAAGGATTAAACAGGATGGACCTTAAGTCAACCAAGGACACGGATTTGGACATTGTCATTTTCCTCCATGCCCTGCAGACCTTGCAAATCCTGGTCAGTGTAGAAACATAAGCGATATACCTATCTAACTTTGTCCTCGCCGATTCGCTTGTTGTGGACGTGTCTGCGTGGAGCGTTCATCATAAAGTTCTTGTGAAGACAAGTTCAGTCTTCAGACTGAGGATAACTTCCATTGTTCTGCATGGTTCCATTCTCCCTTCATCCTTCATGACCCTCCTAAAATGTGGTGACCAGAACTCTGGTTTTGGCTTGACAAATAAAGAATTGTGTAAACTGAGGTCAGAAGAGCTACCCTGATTTAACAAGATGGTACAGTTGTTACAGCCATAGCCTCACTGCATCAGGGTTTGATCTTGAGCTCGGGTGATGTCTGTGTGGAGTTTGCTCATTCTCCTTGTGACTGCTTGAGTTTCCTCCGCATGTTCTGGAATCACATCCCACATCCAAATATGTGTGGGTTTGTAGGTTAATTGGCCTCTGTAAAGTGACATAAGAATAGGGAGCAGTGGTAGAGGCATGTTTATCAGATTGCAAGATAGCGGTATTCCCACATGTTGATTCTGGCTCCGCTACCAGAATCTGGGAGCAGAAAAACATGGAGGTTATGCTGAACCTTTATCAGAAACTAGTTGGGCCCAAAACGGAGTTCTGGTCACCACATTTTAGTTTGGATATGGAGGTCAATGGGTGGATGTAGAAACGATTTACTGGAGTGGTTCCAGAGCAAAGCACTCCAGTGAAAACCATGGGCTGCTGTGGCTGGGCTGGTTTTCATTTGAGCTAAGGAGGTGAGAGGGGGGCACAAACGGCTGGAGTAAGTCAGTGGGTCAGGCAGCATCTCTGGCGAATAGGAATAGGTGACGTTTCGGGTCGAGACCCTTCCCAAAACCTCACCTATTCCTTCAGTTTAAACTAGCATCTACTGTTCCTCCCTCCACAGGTGAGAGAGGTGGTTGGATCTGAGTGTTTCAAATTGACAGACTTAGAGAAGCAAGTGGAGAGAAGCTACTCGTGGTTCAAGGATGGGGGAACAATGTGAAAGGTAGAAGAAATGATGGGATTACGCGAGGGAGATGTGAAAAGAGGGAGATGTGAAATGTGAGAGGCTCTTTATATCCAGAGTAATCGTGATCCAGAGCTTACTTCTTTAAGGGTACTGGAAGTGGAACCAATCAAAGCTTGCAAAAGAGAATTGGAGTTCTAAAAAAAACCCAATTGAGATTCTTGAATGTATAAATAAAACTGTAAGCTTTTAAATTCCAATGGATTTGGGTCCGCCATTTCATGATTCAGCCATGCCTACGCCTTAAGATTGCATCCACCACATGCCATCATTGCACCTGATGCATTGTATCCCTGAAGTCTATTCCTACTTTCTTTCCTATTTGTATTCATGCAGCTATTACCCTACAAGCTTATCTACTTCACTATTACAACTGGTTTATTATTGATAATTCATCCAACACCTTTTACAAGTTGACTTGCTGTGAACGGCATCAGGCTAGTGCAGGATCCTCAACACAATTTGCCATGCTGACTTTCACTTATTAACCTATTTAACCCTGTGCCAAATAACCTTGTCCTGGACTAATGGCATGAAACTTTTCCCCACAATATATTGGCCCAGTTAGACAAAAGTGCTGGAGAAACTCAGCGGGTGCAGCAGCATCTATGGAGCGAAGGAAATAGGCTACGTTTTGGGCCGAAACCCTTCTTCAGACTCACATTCAGGGTCTGAAGCAGGGATTCGGCCCGAAACGTTGCCTATCCCCTTCGTTCCACAGAGGCTGCTGCACCCGCTGAGTTTCTCCAGCACTTTTGTCTACCTTCGATTTTCCAGCATCTGCAGTTCCTTCTTAAACATATTGGTCCAGTGACCAAGTGCAACTCTGTCTTTTGAATAAGGTGCAACATTTGGAGCCCTCCGAGCCTGGAACACCATTCTCATAACTAAGGAGGATTTGGGGATTGTGTCTACATTGTTTCTGAAGAAACGTTACCTATCCATGTTCTCCAGAGATGCTGCCTGACCCGCTGAGTTGCTCCAACGCTTTGTGTGTTGTTTTCTTATTGTTTCCTTCCTGCTTTCCGCAGTGACCTGAGTTGCCTCCCAACTGCAAGAGGTGGCATTGCTATTTGGATTGCCTTCTTTACTGCATCATCCCCTGTCAGTGAAGGCAGATATAAAATATTCAGCACCATCCCCTGACTCCTTACATTCTCCTCCTCATTCTCAATCTGTGCTTCCCTTCTGGTGAATACCATTTGACTACTTTTGAGTATATTTATTCGATTAATTTATTTTCATGATCTCTCTTTGCTCCTTTTGCAGTTCAAACTGTAGTTTGTAAATTCTATTTATTTATCGAGTGAATGATCAAATTGACACCTATTGTAAGCCTCAATTAATCTCCCTTTTTTTGAGAGAGACTTAAATGTTCTTCCTTACCCGTTGTTAAGAATGTGTGAACGCTGTATCCAAACTGTCTCCATCTCAAAGTCTTCTTTTACCAGCCAAACGTATAATCTATATAAAGTGGAGGGTTTTTGACTTGAAGTGTTAACTATGTTTTTCTTTCCACAGATACTGCCTGACTTTCTGAGTGCTTCCAGCATGTTTTCTTTTATCTTCTTATCCACCTGGATTGGTCCACTTTCAGTTGAATGCAATTAATCTGCATCCTTATTTAATTTTCCCTTCCTCTTTTCCTGAAGTAGTAAACTTGCAATTTCACTCATGTCCCCCACAAATGTGCTCAGTGTATGGTCGTCCCTCCACAGCCTTGGCCGCGGAGTGTCGAGTCCCACAGTCGTGAGACGAGGCAGCAGAGATTTGCACACTTCACAGAACTCGCAATCATCTCAGTCCAGGAATTGGTTGACTTTGCAAAACAGGTGCCAGGATTCCTTGACCTCACCCGTGAAGATCAGATCGCTCTGCTCAAGACGTCCACTATTGAGGTACGGTTCTACTCCCACATGGCTATAACATGACCGGGGTCTCCGAAATGTTCACCTTGCAAATGTAATTCACTGGCAGTCTCTGGAGACTGGGACCAAAGGGGTGGTGCGTGTGTTGAATGCTGGGGTTATCACTGGGCTCTGGGGGCGAGTGTTCCACGCTGGGATGTCCTCTGGGTGGACGAGTCTGCTGGGAAACATTCCATGTTGTGGGAGAGTGGTTGCGTTTACCATTGGGGTTCTCCCTCTGGCTGGGAAGGATGGGGGGGCTAGGTGAGCATGTTTTACACTGGATTATCACTATGCCTCCCTCCAGTACTGGGTGATTGTGCTTCTCATTTTTTTATGATTAAGGAGGAGGTCATTTGGCCCATCGTCTATGCAGGCTCTCAAAGAAATTCCCTCAATCTATTCCTCCACTTATTTCCCTGCAAGCAAAGTCCCTGATCTGCCCATCAGCTAAATTCCACCTTGGTTATAAGTCCGTGTACACCAGGGCTAATCTACCATGGTCAACCTACATGTCTTTGGATGTAGATGAAGCTGGAGAACCTGGGGAAGCCCACATGGTCACGAGGAGAAGGTGCAAAATCAGCCAGAGTGGGGGTCGCACACTCTCCTCATTTTGTTCTCCTCAGTTAGGATGCCCTTCAGCGACCTCAAACAAAATGTCCTCACAGATCTCCATTGGACTCTCTCCTGGAATGTGGTGACAATACCGTATCAGTACTCGAGCCTCGCATCGTATGCAAGCATTATACACCATCTTAGTGTAACTGTCCTGCTCATATGTTCCATGTCTCCGCTAACAAAGAAACTATTTCTCCATCCTTTTAATCTACTTCTGCACCCTCTCCAAAGCTTCCATACCCTTCCTGTAAAGGGCGGTGACTGGAACTGCTCGCAATATTCCAAGTGCAGCCAAACCAAAGTCTTTTAGAACTGTACCATGTCCTTCCCGACTCTTACAGTATAATCAGTGCCCACCCAACGAAGGCAAGCATACCCTTGAACTAGCAACCTTTCCTACTCAATCTCTGTTCTGAGGCATGGTCTCAACCTGAAGCATCGATTTACACCGTGTCGTTAAACAACTTCGCTCAGTCCACCTCGGCCTATGTTATCTCCCGGTTGCCAAACACTTTAACTCCCCTTCCCATTCCCATGCTGACCTCTCTGTCCGGGGCCCCTCTCCATTGTCAGAGTGAGGCCAAATGTAAATTGGAGGAACAGCAGCTCATATTTGGCTTGGACAGGTTACAGCGGTCTGCAAATTGATCTCTCTACCTTGAACTAACCCTTGCATCCCCTCTCTCTCTCCACCACACCCCCACCCTAGTCTTTTTACAAATTTTACTGTCATTCTTTTGAGTTCCACTGTATGTATTAACTCATTCTCATCTATCCCAAGCCAACAATGGGCCATTGTGGCCACCATCTTTTCTTGATTATCTTTGCTTTCTGCATATCCACGGGGTGGCACCATCAATGATGGCAGCCTCACCAACGGTCTGTCTATCTTTTTGTCTTTTTTGTTATTTTTAGTGTGTTTTTAAAAGTTAATGTTTTCTGGTTTATTTGGGGGGGGGGGGGCGGGGGAAACTTTTTTTCGATCTTTTACCTTGCCGGAGATGCGATTGTTTTCTGGATTGTATCTCCGGTCGCTCTGCGGCCTAACATCGTGGAGCTGGCGACCCTGCTCGAGGCTGACTTTGAGCCCCACCGTGGGGCCGTGGATTTACCGTTGGAGCCTGGGATCCCTTGCCTGGGATTGACGCTCCAACCACAGCCTGCGGATTTCAACATTGAGGAGCTCGCAGTCTCGGGTAGAGACTGTCGGGAAGCTCCAAAGTCGCAAGAGGTTCGACTAGTCTCGACCCGGGTCCGATCGCCTGGTGTGGGGGGGTTCAACCGCCGGCTACGGGAACTTGATCGCGCCTACGCGGAGGGCTCGACAGCTGGCTACAGGAGCCAAGATTGGCCCGTCAACGGAAGGCTCGAGGCCTCCGACCGCAGGAGAACAAAGAAGGGAAGAGTTTGAACTTTTTTTTTTTCGCCTTCCATCACAGTGAGGAATGTGGAGGAGTAACTGTGGTGGATGTTTATGTTAAAATGTATTTTGTGTGTTTTGTTGCATTTTATTTGTATGACTGTGTGGCAAATCAAATTCCTCGTATGTTGCAAAACATACTTGGCTAATAAAGTATGATTATGATAATTATGATTATGATATCTTGCATTAATTTGTCCTAAGTACTGCCCCCATGTCTCGTTCCCCTTTCCCCTGACTCTCAGTTCTGTGCCTGTCTTCGGGTTGAATCAGCAACTGCAGTTCCTCCCTACACCTCTTGTTTGTATTTGTGAGCAAATTACAGATGCTGCTTTCCTTTGGAATGCCATTGACTTCACTGTCTACTGGGCCCCCGTCAGAGGCCTCGAATTTGTCCATGCATATTACTGATATCAAACACATCCCCTTTATTGACCCGCTGAGTTACTCCAGCTTTTTGTGTCCATCCCCTTTGTTGACTCTCCTTAGCACTGATTGAAAAAAATTAAACATAATGAGATGCAATCTTACCCTTATTAATCGGCTAATTGGTTAACAAGCCAATTGGTTAATCATTGGTTAATCAGTTCCTCACCAGAGTAAATATTTGCTTTGTTTTTTAGAATGGATTACAATCATTTATTTGCCGCCAAAATTAAACCAATCTTCTCATTTTTGTCCTGAATTAATGTTTTTTACCTCTGATATCCGTGTAATTTGTTTTTTCTGTTGTTAAGATAATGTTGCTGGAAACGTCACGAAGGTATAACCCTGCGATAGAGTGCATAACCTTTCTGAAGGATTTCAGTTATAGTCGAGAAGACTTCGCCAGGGCAGGTGTGTGACTCTTCCTCGCTGCTTGTCCCACACTGTCATAACAGCAATGTTGACACCAATCTAATCGGATGTCTGAGTCGCAATGCAATGTGCTCATGGGGAAATCAGTAAGTGGATAGTTTGACACTGACAGGCACTCTTCTCTGTGACGTAGTGAGATTTCTGTCAATCTTCCCTGGGACTGTTGGCAAGGATTGTTGATGGGCCCTGCTATCAGTCGTATGCACAAGGTCGGTGAGACTGATGTTTTCTCACTGGAGAATGAATGATCCAGGTTATTTTTGAAGTGATTTATCTATGTTTTACTCTGGCATCTTAACTCCTCTGTTTGCCAAAGCTCCCCGTGCAGGATGTGTTTTTGGGACATGATGGACTACTAATTGAACAACCTGGTCCCACTGAATGGTGTTTTCAACAACATTTCTTTGAAAATAGACACAAAATGCTGGAGTAACTCAGCGGGACAGGCAGCATCTCTGGATAAAAGGAATGGGTGCTGTTTCGAGTTGAGACCCTTCCTCTGAAGGGCCAACTGAAGGCTCTAACTTCAAGTTACCCCTGCATTCCCTCTCTCGCTCCATCCCTCCCCCACCCAGCTTCTTGTTCTCACCTAGCAAACAGCTAACAATGACCTGTTTCTTTTATCAATGTTACTTTTTTGCATATCTTTCATCCATTGTTCTATATCTCTCCATATCACTGTCTATATCTCAGGTTTCCCCTTTCCCCTGACTCTTGGTCTGAAGAAGGGTCTCAACCAGAAACATCACCCATTCCTTGTAACCAGAGATGCTGCCTGTCCCGCTGAGTTACTCCAGCATTTTGTGTCTATCTTCAATGTAATTCAGCATCTGCCGTTCCTTCCTAAACATTTATTTAATGTTGATTAAAACCTTAACCTAAAACTTAAAACATCACAGTTGACCATTCAGTCCAGCCAGTGAGTAGAGGGAAGGTCTGAAATCTAGTGGACATAGGTTTTGGACAGAGGGTGAGGGAGTTAGAGGAGATTTTTTTTTACCAGGAGAGCGGTGAATATCTGGAACACACTGCCGGAGAGAGTAGTGTAGGCAGAATTGCTAAAGGGATTTAAGGCATGTTTAGATGAGTGCTAGAATTGCCCAAGCATTGAAGGCCACAGGCAAGTGTTGCGAGATGGGATTCATCCAGATGGATGCCCATTGCTCATTATGGGGATGCTGGGCTGAATGGCTTGTTTCTGTGAGCTATGATTCTCTATGGAGGGTGTACATCTGATACCAATTAAGGATGTTAGTACCATTGCATTGTAGGACAGTTCGGTGAAGAGCCAGTTGCTACTTTGTTTTCAGAGGGGGCGGAAGATCTAGCTGGCTTTACTGATCCTAGAGCCAAACGTCCTGTCCTAGGAATTATCATTAGTACTGATGCTGCACAGATACATGGATCTTTCTGGATGTGAAGATTCTCGATAGTAAAGATTCATGGCAGACACTTGAAAATGGACCACTCCCCATCTCTCAGAAGCCAGCTCTAGCTAAAGGCGCATATCAATGATGGAATTTAACACCACCAATTGATTGATTGAGGAAAAGGTGTCTGAGGATCAAAGTCACAGATCTGATGCAAAATTCATGGTCTTCTGGGCTATAGCGTTCCCTGCTCTCCTGTATGTTTCTTGGAACTAGTCTGCCTGCAGCAGGTACCTGAAGCACTTGAAATATACTGTTGCCAGAAAAGCCTTTGAATACAGAGAGGACCAAGATCCTATTCTAAATGAGTTATTACTTCTGTGTCTTTCTCTCTGCAGGACTACAGTTTGAATTTATCAATCCCATCTTTGAGTTCTCAAAATGTATGAATGACCTACATTTGGATGATGCTGAATATGCTCTTCTAATCGCCATCAACCTCTTTTCAGCAGGTATGTGGTCTTCCAGTCTGAACCTGACCATCAGACTCCTTTACTGGTCTTTAATTGTCACTATAGCTATGATATCAATGAATCTTTCCCTTGAGAATTCAATGATTATCAATGGCCACAGTGAAAGGCAAAAATTAATCAAAGTTAATATGGGCCTTTGTTTGTTCCAGTTCAGGTGAAGGATCTGAAACATCGACTGTCCTCTTCCCTCCTGAGATGCTGCCTGACGTTGAATTTCTCCAGCAGCTCTCCCTTTCTTTGCTCCAGTTTCCGTCATCTGAAGTCTTTTGTGCTTCCCCTGTCCCTCCCTCTTTGCTTGAACCCTTCATCTAAGATTCGCCTCTTGTCAGGCATTACGTATCACAGACCTCTTGCATTTTAAGAAACAGTCATCTTTTCTGCCTCAGCTTCGAGCCCTTGGCTAACTATGACCTGCGTCCACTCCTGTTCCGTGATACTGAGGTGATCTGCAGACTTTGCCGCAGTTGGGACAGGTGATACTTGCGGAGCCGCTGAGTTGTTTCGAATCTTGTGTGTTCTTTCTGCTTTACCCACCTCCGCATGTTGCCATCGCAGAATTGTGATGGAATCTGTGCTTTCTGGATTCTCCTGCTTTTTTTCAAGTAGTTCACGCAGCAGGGATTTCTGAGAGCTGGTGAGGATGTTCCACCAAAAACGGCCAATCAGTAACAATGGAAAGAGACAGATATGATCTTATAGAGGTGTATAAAATGACCAGAGACATAGATAGGGTAAATACACTTAGTATTTTCTAAGGTTTGGGGAAATGAGAACAAGTTGGGGAAATAAACAAGGCATTGGTTTAAGATGGGAGGGAAAAGATTTAAAGAAGAATCTGAGAGGAAACATTTTTACACAAAGGATGTTACGATCTGCCAAGGGAAGTGGTCGAAGCAGGTACAATAAGAAGATTGAAAATGTATTTGGACAGATGCATGGAAAGGAAAGATTTGGAGGGAAATGAGCCAAACATATGCAAATGGTGCTACCATAGATGGTTTCTTCGTCAGCATGGATTATTTGGACAGAAGGACCTCGTTTTAAAGCAGTAAAACTCATTTACTTTATATAAATAATATGAAATCAGACAGGGCCTTTGAGGAATTTAAAGCAAGTAGGAAAGAACTGAAGTAGGCAATCAGAATGAAAAGGGTTGTGAAATGTCACTATAAATCAGATTAAAGAAAATCCTATGACCTTTTATATGTACATTTAAAATAAGAGGGTAAATAAGGAGAATGTTGAACCAGTACAGAATACAGGAGGGAATTGATGCTTGGTTAGGATCAAGATTCAAGAGATTCAAGAGAGTTTATTGTCATGTGTCCCTGATAGGACAATGACATTCTTGCTTTACTTCAGCTAGAGGTACTAAACAAGTATTTTGCATGGAGAAATACGTGAATGACAGTAGGGTCAATGTGGAGGATACTAATGGCAATTTCAAATCAACAAGGAGGTGATGTTGGGTCTCTCAAAATACATATTCTTCTTGCGAATGAAACATGAACCAAAAGAATAGTTAGAAAAGGGGAAGTGCAACGGGATCTGGGCGTCCTTGTACATCAGTCTATGAAAGTAAGCATGCAGATACAGCAGGCAGTGAAGAAAGCAAATGGCATGTTGGCCTTTATAACAAGAGGAATCGAATATAGGAGCAAAGAGGTCCTTCTGCAGTTGTACAGAGCCCTAGTGAGACCACACCTGGAATATTGTGTGCAGTTTTGGTCCCTTAATTTTAGGAAGGACATTCTTGCTATTGAGGGAGTGCAGCGTAGGTTTACAAGGTTAATTCCTGCGATGGCGGGACTGTCATATGCTGAAAGAATGGAGCAGCTGGGCTTGTACACTCTGGAGTTTAGAAGGATGAGAGGGGATCTCATTGAAACATATAAGATTGTTAAGGGCTTGGACACGCTAGAGGCAGGAAACATGTTCCCGATGTTGGGGGAGTCCAGAGCCAGGGGCTACAGTTTAAGAATAAGGAGTAAGCCATTTAGAACGGAGACGAGGAAACACTTTTTCTCACAGAGAGTGGTGAGTCTGTGGAATTCTCTGCACCTATTGTCTATCTCAAGCCGGGTGTTGTGTAGCCAGGTTGTTATCTCTTCATCAATGTCTGCCAGGCCCTGAGCTCCATTTGGTGGGTGGTAGAGCGGGCACCCAGAGATGACATGAAGGTGATTATTGAGAGAGGCAAGAATGGAGATGTCTCAATGGAGACCTTTGTATCCTCTAGGCACAGTTGATGTCCCTGGAGAGTAGTCAATGTTGTTCATTTGTTTAAGAAGGGAGAAGAAAAAAACCCCAGGAGAATCCACAAATGATAGGTCGATGAATATCGTGTCAATGACAGGGCATAAATAACCTGCTCAGAAATATAGAAGGATTGGTTGGTAAATTTACAGTTTGCAAAATGTGTGGAGTTGCAGACAGTGGGGAAGGCTGTCAGAGGATGCAGCAGGATATAGATATGGGCGGAGAAATGGCAGGTGGAATTTATTCCAAGCAAGTGTGAGAAGTTGCACTTTGTGATGTCTCATGTAAAAGAAAGTATGCCGTTATTAGCAAGACCCTTAACAGCTTTGATGTACAGATAGATCTTGCAGTTCATCCATTGCTCTCAGTAAGTGGCATCACAAGTAGATAGATTGGTAAAGAAGGTAAATTAAATATATGGTGTCTAATATTAGTTGTGCTGAGGAACAATATGAGAATGTTTTCACCAAAGTGGATACTGCTGGAGTCTCAGCAAATGAAAATGTTGAGGAGTTTCTGAATAGCATAAAGCGGAGGTAGCTTTAGAAAAGCTAGCTACACCTAAAGTGGCTAAACAGCAAGGGAGGGAACAGTAGTAATTAAAGTTCCTGCCCTTAATCTTCTAAACATTTATAGATTCTAGGCTGATGCCCAAGAATTTACACTTTGTTCAAAAAGATGTGCAAGAATAAACCCAGTAACTCAACGGCAATCAGTTCAATCTTGAACGTGGGGAAGACTATGGAAACGATAATTAACATTCACTTGGGCATCCGGGCTCGTTTAAAGAAAGTTGCCATGGATTAGTTAATGGTAAAATATGTTGAGCTTGATAGAATTGTTTGATGAAGTAACACAAAGGGTCAACGAGGGAACAGTAGTTGATGTGGTACATCTGGAGTTCCAATTGGCAAATGTCAGAAAGAAACAAAAGATTTGTGTGGATGTTACCAGAAGAGCAGAGCTTGAGTTATACGGAGAGGCTGGACAGATTGAGACTTTTTTCCATGGAGTGAAGGAGGCTGAGGGGTCACCTTATAGAGGTTCAAGAAATCATAAGGTATAAATAGGGTGGATGGTCACAGTCTTTTTCCCAAGGTAGCGGAGTGTAAAATGTCTCTTAAAGATCAGTTGTGACCAACCACATTGATGTTACAGCAGAGAAGGCCCACCACTTCCTCAAGAGACTGAGGAAATCCAGTGTGTCTCCGGTGATTCTACAAATACTCCATAGAATCCCACAGTATACTCCATGCTGTCGGGTTGCATCGCAGCTTGGTTTGGTAACAGCTCTGCCCAAGACCCCAAGAAATTGCAGAGTTGTAGATGTAGCCCAGTCCATCACATTGACCGAAATTCCCACCCTTGACTCCAACTATCTTCCATGCTGCCTTGGAAAAGCAACCAACACAAGCAACGTAATCAGCTTAACCCACCCAGCCATTCCTTCTTCTCCCTGCTCCCATCTGGCAGAAGGCAGAGAACCTTGAAAGGACGCACCACCAGTCAGGGACAACTCTTCCCCCTCAGCTATCTGGCTCTGCATGACCCTTCCATGGGCTAGGGTACTGTTTGATTCACCACTACCTCACTGAGAACATTACATGTTGTCTATGGAATTGGTGCGCTGCGAAGCTGAGGACTATATTCTGAACTTGTATCCTCCCCTTTGCTCTATCTAGTGTACTTGAGTTTGACTTGAACTGTTGGATAGCGTGCAAAACAAATCTTTTCACTGTACCTCGGTACACAGGACAATAATAACCTTAATGTTAATTGCCTTGCAGAAGTACATCATCATTAGCTCTATTTCTACCATAGAAATACATGTTTTCAAATTTCATTCAAGAGGCAGGGAGAACCATAGGAAGAAAGAATGTAGAGGAAAGGGGCACGGACGTGTATTTGTTCATGATGTCAGCCAATGCCCCACGGTGCTCGACACCGACCCACCAGCTGTGGGATGTCCTTGCCTCCATCCAAGCACTGTGCAGCCAGTGGAAATCTCTGAAATATATTCAATTCTCTAATTGGAAAAAAACGAGTCCTTATTGTGCACCTAATTTTTGTGGTGTATATTGAGAGATATATATTGGCTCTGGAGGGTTTCATAACCTGGGGAGGGTGTAGCACATACGTTGCTTGTTGTTCCCTAACATATGCCTGGCAATTGAGCACCTACCTACCGCTGGAATCAGCTGGCAACTTGTGGTGATGTAATGAGCTAACCAGACGGAATCCTCTTGTTACTTTCACCAGACCGCCCGAACGTTAATGACCATGAACTCGTGGAAAGGCTGCGGCAACCTTACGTTGAGGCTCTCCGCTCCTACACACAGATTAAAAGACCGGATGTGAGTGTTGGTGGCGTGCCTTGACCGTACGATTCAATCTCAGTGCTTTCATTTCAACGTCTTCAGATGACTAACAATAATAAAACAACGGACTGCAGAATTTGGCAGACTATTGATCAGTGAATTCTGCATTTCCCAATTCACACATGAGCCAGAACATTGTCCAGGGCTTCCTTACAGCAGAAAGCCTCAATTACACTGGGCTCACCCACCTTGCTGTGCTCCTGCCTCAACTCCCAGAATTTGCCAACATCGCCCCTCCCACCAACTCCTTAACCTCGTTTTTTTTCCTTTCTTTCATAACGTGACACAGAGTGACTCTACGCAGCATTGACCCACCCATGGTGCCACAACCTCCATTCCTTGTATCTATTAGTATATACGAATAAACTGTAATGCAGGTTGGTTACTTAGTAGATCATAGCCCAAAATAGTCCAAGCCACTCGCTCTCAGTTTTAGCTCCTGCATTCCTCTTGATCAACTTTTGTTCATCTTTACACAGATGATGTGCTTGTGTTCCTATTATGCCTTCTCGTCCTCCCTTTTCACATTCTTATGAATTTATTTCTGTTTTCTGTGTAGATTAATTTTCTTGATTCAATTATGATCAAGACATCGAGTCATACAAGGTGGAAATAGGCCATTTAGCCAACCATGTCCACACTGACGAGCGACCCTCATCTGAATTCATGTTAACTCCCAGAACCTGGTCCATAGCCCTCTGTGCCTGGGTGATTTAAGCGCTCATCTAGACTCTTAAATGCTCTTCGTGACTCTGCTTCCACCATTCTTTCTGGCAGTGTGTTCCATGGCGCACACAGGGTGAGAAAGATCCCCCTCACATCCTGTCGAAATCTCTGTGTTTTTACTAAATCTATGTCCTCTAGTTTAATCTACCCTAAATGGGTGAAAGTTTCCTGCAATCTACCCTATGTATACCCCTGATAATTTTACACATCTCAGTATGTCCCCCTGAACCTCCACCACTCCAGGGAGAACAGATCTAGTTTCTCTCCTCATAACTGAATCACTCCATCCCCAGCAACATGCTGGTGAATCTCTTCTGCACCCTCTCCAGTGCTACCCTGTCCTCCGTGTAACGTAGTCCAACTGAAGGTCTGATGAATCCTCTCTTTACATTGCTGAAGTCATCGACCTGGTCTTTCTTTATCTTGCCAAAGATTGTTGGCAAATATCACCACGCTTGGGTTTGAGAACATTTTACTCTTCTCTCCTCCTAGATGGTTGTCTTTAAAGATGTGGTGAATAATTAAGCTAACTATCCACACCATTCCCGTGGCAACAGCAATGTTCTTCCTGTGAAAATGTTATTCTCATTCCCATTGCTCTTTGCTCAACAAATTGCCAGTGCTCCAAAGCGTTGCGGGACTCTGCGGTCCTGGTCTCAATAGTGAATGTCTTGGTTTCCTCTGCTTCACCGTTTCATCCCCATGGGCCCAAGTCAACCTTAATTGGGAACTATTTGAGGGAGGATGACTTGTCCTGGTCCTGTGTGTTGTCCTAGTGAGAGGAGCAAGTGAATCCATTTGGACTGGTTGGTTTGGACACAGTTTGTCCCCGGCTTACACTCAACTCTTGCCGCAGTCTAATACTAACCTTGCCGTGTGAGTGAGCTCACATTCTCAACCAACGCCGTCTGTCTCTTGCAGGACCGCCTGATGTTCCCACGAATGTTGATGAAACTGGTCTGCCTGCGGACTCTGAGCAGCGTCCATTCCGAGCAAGTTTTTGCACTACGGCTGCAGGATAAAAAATTGCCCCCCCTCCTGTCAGAAATTTGGGACGTGCAGGAATGACTGTGAGACTGACCGTGAGGGACCCATCTCACTCAGCCAGGGAAGCAATGCCAGGGGTGGGTGGGGGAAGGGGTCAACTCACAGGGAAGATACAAAGAGCACCAACTCCAATTACCAATGCAACGGCCTTACAGTGCTGAGAGATGCTTACAAATGATTTTTTATGTGGGATATAGCATTTTGCTATGCTTTGATATAACTCATTAGATGATTGGTCTATTTTCCCCATGTTGCTGTCAGACTCTGCACAGGGGCCCACAGAAGCAGGTGAGGCTCTAGCGGACAGTGGCAAGGTAGAGCATAGCTGCACCCGTCTTTGTGCACAGTCAGAGGCTGGCTTTGGAAATGCACTTTACTGATCGCTGGATGGCACTGGAAAGCCACAAGGGATCTGCAGGTGAATGACAAGGATCACAGACATACTCGACCAGAAACCGCTGAGTTACTCCAGCATTTTGTGTCTATCTTCGGTGTAAACCAGCATCTGCAGTTCCCTCCTACACATACCTATCTAATGTACAGGACTGGCTCCATACCATATGTGATTGGTACCTATTTATCATACAGGGTTTGTCACTCTCAGATTGACGTCTCTTTATACCATCGTTCCTACCAGGAGTAGGTTATTCCTAGTCAGATATTTATTACACGATTATTCTCAAACCGAGTTATAGAATCACACAGAACCTATACGTGCCCTGTCGCTCAACTCTTCCATACCAGCAACTGTCTTCCTGAGAAGTCCCATTTACTTACATTTGACCCATATCATTCCAAACTTTTTCCATCTATGTATCTATCTAAATGTCTTTTAAACTTGTAGTTGTATCTGCCTCTACCACTTCCTCTGGCAGCTCGTTCCACATCCCCATCACCCTCAGTTGAAAAATTTGCCTCAGGCCTCCTTTAAATCTTTTCCCTCTCACCTTAAACCTGTGCCCTCAGATATTAGACTACTCTATCCTGAGGAAACGACTATGGCTATTTATTTTATCTACCTGGAGTCTGTAAGGTAACCCCTCAGCCTCCTTCACTGCAGGGTAAATAGTCCCAGTTTTATAACTCTCACCATCTTGTTTACCCGCATTGTCACTTTCAGGCAACTATGTACTTGAAACTCCAAGTGTCTCTCTGTTGTACAACACTCCCTCAGGTCCTGCCAGTCACAGTGCATGTCCTACCCCAGGTTTATCTTCCCAAAATACAGCACTTTACACTAAGTCCTGTTATGGTCCAAGATAACCTTCTTCACTGTCCAATATGCCACAGACCTTTTAATCACGTCACCTACTTTCTTACCCAAGTCATGAATATACGTAGATGAGAAACAAGAAGGAATCTAGCACTGATCCCTGCAGCACACCGCTGAAAAAATAACCATCTACCACCACCCTCTTACAACCTCCTACCACCAAGCCAATTTTATATCCAATTGAAAAAGGTCTGAAGAAGGGTTCCGACTTGAAACATCACCAATCCATTATCACCAGAGATGCTGCCTGACCCACTGAGTTACTCTAGCATTTTGTATCTGTCTTTTGTATCCAACTGCCTAGCTCACCCTGATGCCAATTTATTCTAACCTCCCTAGCCAGCTTACCATGCGGGACTTCATCAAAAACCTTGCTAAAGTCCATGTAGACAAGTCTACTGCCTTGCCCTCATCAATACTTGGTCTCCTCTTCAAAAAACTTAATCATATACGTGAGGCATGATTTCTCACACACAAGCCATGCTGACTATTCCTAATCCATCCTTGCCTTCCCAAATGAAGATAGACCCTGTCCCTCTCTTTTGTAAAATCGATACGTTTTGAGACACCATCGCTGTCTTTCTCCAATTGCCTAATTCACGAGACTTTCTCCCTGGTAATTACAGAGAAGTATTCATTTAAGACCTCATCCATTTCCTGTAGTGCCACACACACTTTAGTAGCCACAGTGTAGTACCCACACTGATCTTTAAGGGGGGGGGGGGGGGTCTATTCTTTCCCTATTTAATCTTTGCTCTTAATATACTTAGTGAATCGTAGGTTCTCCTTGATCACATCTGCCAAGAGTATCTCATGACCCCATTTTGCCCTCCTATTTCCTTAAATGTTCTGTAATCCTATATCCTTTTTACACCTCAAGGGATTTGCTTCATCCCAGCTGCCTATGCCTGACACATGCTTACTTTTTCCAACCAGACATTCAATATCATTCATCAGCCAAAGTTTCCTACTCCTGTTAGCCTTGCCCTTCATACCAACTGGAACTGGTTAGCCCTGACCTCACCCTATCTCACTTTTAAAAACGTCTTACGTATCAGACGTCCCTTTGCCTGCTAACAGCCTATACAAATCAATGTTTGCAAGTTGTGGGGAAAGGAACTGCGGAATGCTGATATATACCAAAGATAGACACAAGTGCTGGAGAAACTCAGCAGACCAGGCAGCATCTCTGGAGAAAAGAATGGGTGATATTTTGGGACGGAACCCTCTTTTTTTCTGAATATCCATAGTAAAGATGAAGGAACGGGGGGCTTAGAAACTGAAATTCATTAAATTGTCGAAGGATGTGTGAGGTGGCTTGGACATGGATGAGAAGGGATTGGACAGGGGGGGATAGGATGGAATCGAGGTATATGGAAATGATTTCATTGGGGCAAGTGCAGGCATGACCATGACCTCCTTCTGCATATTCCCTACATTGCACATCATCCTAACGGGAATGTGTTTTTTCCAGGTCAGTTTTCTGGAATTCTTTAACTAATAGCACTACCAGCACTGTGGGAGTACTTTCACTATAAGATGCACTGATAACTAATAGCAGTATTAGTAACACTCGTGCATATATTTAAATAGCTTTTGAACAGTTGCAGTGCCAGTGTTCTTCTGGTAACTGTTCCAAGAACAGAAGTTCCAAATTCTCCAATCAATCCATGTAATTACAATTCCTCATCCTTAGAACAAATCAATTTCTTAGAAGACTAATATGCAAGAGCAGTTTGAAATCAAGGAGGTGATGTTGGGATTCCTGAAAACCATTAAGGCAGATAAATCCCCAGGTCCTGATGGGATCTATCCCAGGTTATTAAGAGAGGCAAGAGAGGAGATTGTAGCAGCCTTGGTGAAGATCTTTGCATCTTCCCTAGCTGCGGGTGTGGGCCCCGAGAACTGGAGAATAGCTAATGCTTAAGAAAGGACTTTTTCGGAATTCAGGGATTCTAGGCTGGTGAGCCCCCCAGAAGATTGGAGAGGATTCTTCAGGATAGGATTTATTTCCAATTCGTAGTGAATGGGCTAATTAGGGACAGTCAGCATGACTTTGTACATGACAGGACATGTCTTACTAACTTGATTTAGTTTTTTGAGGAGGTGACGAAGGTGATCAACGAGGGTAGGGCGATGGATGTTAAGTGAGTGGATTTTATTAAGGCATTTGATGTTAAGTCTCCCATGTTAGGCTGATGCAGAAGATTAAGACACATGGGGTTGACAGTGACTTGGTTGTATGGATTCATGGCTGGCATACTCATAGAAGACAAAGGATTGTAGTGGACGTGCATTATTCAGGCTGGATGTCTGAGACCAGTTGAGTTCCGTATGAACCAATGCTGAGACCTCTGTTACTTGTGTTATATATAAATGGCTTGGATATACATGAGCCGGGTTGGTTAGTTAATTTGCAGATGATACTGAGATTGTTGGAGTTGCGGACTGTGAATAAAGCTATCAAATGATACAGCGGAATATTGATTATTAGAGAAATGGGCAGAGAAATGGCAGAGTTGAATCCCATCAAGTGTGAGGTGTTGCATTTTGGGAGCTCAAATGTAAAGGGAAAATATACCGTTAATGGCAAGACCCTTAACAGCATTAATATACCGAAGGATCCTGGGGTCCAAGTCCATAGCTCCCTGAAAGTGGCGGCACAAATAGAGTGGTTAAGAAGGTGTATAGTATGCTTGCCATCCTTGGCCAGGGCATTGAATGCAAGTCAGGAAATCATGATGCAGACATATAGGACTTTGGTTAGACTTCATTTGGAGTATTGTGTGCTGTTCTCGTCATTTCCATTAGAGGGATGTGGAGGCTCTGGATAGGGTGCAGAGAGTTTTATCAGAAAGTTGCCTGGATCTTGCCTGGGTATTAGGTATAAGGAGAGGTTGGCCAGACTTGGATTGGTTGCTCTGGAACGCCGTAGGTTGAGGGGAGACCTGATAGAAGTACATAAGGTTATGAGAGGCATAGATAGACAGGATCTTTTTTCCAGGGTGGAAATGTGAAAGACTAGTGCAAGGGTTCCCAACCTGGGGTCAATTTTATCCTACCCATGGGGTAAATTTGTTGATTCTGGATTTGTACATTTTTTCTCATTGCCTGACTGTGTTTGGTTCTGGTATACCGGTATCTGTTCATCATTAGTTGCTCATAAATAAGTGAAATAACATTTCTCTTATTTACTCTGAAGAAGGGTTTCGGCCCGAAACGTTGCCTATCTCCTTCGCTCCATAGATGCTGCTGCACCCGCTGAGTTTCTCCAGCATTTTGTGTACCCCAGTGAAATAACATTGTTCTGTGCTATTAAAGTTGCCTGGGGAAAACAGGACAAAAAAAGGTTGGGAACCCCTGGACTAGAGGGCATTGGTCATGAAGGGGAAATGTTGAAAGGATATGTGCATGGCAAGTTTTTTAGAACAGGGCTCACTGCCAGTCTACCCCATGACAGAAGGGGGATGAATTGTACAGTTTGATAGCCACAAGGAAAAAGGATCTCCTGTGGCGTTCTGTGCTGCATCTTGGTGGAACCAGTCTGCTGCTGATGGGGCTCCTCAGGTCATGGAGGGGGTGAGGTGTTTAAGGAGCATCCTCCCCTCCAGTGAATCCAACTCCACCCGCAGGACGGAGCATCCTTCCTGATGAGCTTGTTAATTCTGTTGGCGTCCGCGACCTTCGCCCTGCTGCGCCAGCACACGACAGCGAAGAAGATGGCACTGGCCACCACCGATTGATAGAACATCTGCAGCATCTTACGGCAGACATTGAAAGAGTGGAGCCTCCTCCATAAGTACAGCCGACCGTCCCTTCTTGCACAGGTCCTCAGCATTCATGGACCAGTCCAGTTTACTGTGCAAGTAAACTCCAAGGTATTTGTGCTCCGTGGTAAACTGCACCCACACAACCTTGATGGGGACAGGGGTGTTCCTCTCCTCCTAAAGTCCACCACTAACTCCTTAGTCTTGTCGGTGTTGATCTGCAGGTGATTCAGCCCACACCACTCAAAGTCCCTCTCCTCACTGAAGCAACCCACAACTGTAGAGTTATCCGTAAACTTCTGCAGATAGCAGGAGTCCAAGTTGTATCAGAAATCCGAGGTGTAGATGGTGAACAGGAAGGGAGAGAGGACTATCCCCTGTGGGGCCCCAGTGTTGCTCACCACCATGTCCGAGACACAGTTCTGTAGCCTGACATACTATGGTCTACACCAGGGGAAATGAGAAACAAAACGAGGATGGTCACCTTGTTGAAATTGTACTGTGAGCCCACAAAGAGATGTTACTGCCCAGCTGGTATATTTGGAACTGTGATTTCCAAACTCTATCCTCAGGGATGGGGTGATTCTCGAGAGGCAGCAGTGACTGTCCGGGAACGAATGCACCGTACGATCTACTTACTTTCCGGATGTTGATCACTGGCACATTTGGAGAAGGTACTCCCTCCCTGTGGGGAAGCACTTATGGATGGAGAAGGGCACTCTCATCTCCACGTATGTACATTGTATGTATCTTTGGAACCTTGTTATGGCAGAAAATCCTATCCCAGTTTGCCTGACCATGTGGGCTGAAGGACTAACAGGTGAAACCTCAGTCAGAAAAGCACGTCAACCACCCCCCAAACGCAACAGTGGGGGGGACAGATTGTAGATTGTGGCACCTATCAACAGGGGTGATCCTGAGGCTGAGAGGGCGGGTGAACGAGTTCCACTGTTCGACCAACCCTGGCATATTACGATTACCATCTTCTGAAAGCAAAGCCTGTTAAGAGCATTACGTATAGTAATTAGGCTGCCTCCACCTACTATCCCCCTGATGAGGTATTTGATGATGAGTCACATGTATGCCAGTCACGTGGTCCAATGCCAAGTGGCTCGGGACCACTCAGAACTCCAAACACACCAGTTAGGCAGTGCTGCAGTGAGCGCCAGACCAATACCAGGACTGGCTGGAGACCATAAATGGCTGCACCATTCCAGCAGAACATTCCACATTCACCACCAGCATCTTTCATTGTCATGGTCTGCATTGCATCATATAAAGTGTAGAAGTTAGAGGAGGTCAGTTTTGATATTTAATAAGATGATGGCCTTCACTGCACCCCGTTATCTAGAATATAAAGCAAAAAATGCAGATTAAATCACCAAAACTAAAACCACTGGCCTCTCCATAACCACCTTCAAGCCAATTGTCTCACTGGCATTGTACTGCAGGACACAATCTGCAGGTTCACCAAAACAGTGGTTTCCAAAAACATTCCTTTAATATTGAGAACATATTTCCTTCATTTTGTTCCCAACTCACACCATGCCATCTCTTTTCAGAGAACCTCTTTTAAAGTGTTTTTTCATGCTGCAGCTCTTTAATCATCACTGCTGAATTTTCTTTAGTATACAACACTGACCAAACTTTTGAGTTTCCTCTCTCGAGAAAACTTTAATTTTTTCCCCAACGCCGTCTTCTTCAGATGAGCTCCCCTTGGGCTCTATGTCCCAGTGCGGGTGCGTCATGCCTGTGCCATGATCACTCACTTACTTCACTGGACAGAACTACCCATCTCACCATGCTCCCACCCCCAGCCACATCTTCATGGTCACGTTGTGACATGGAAGTAAGCAGGTCTGAGAGGAGCTGTACTTGCTACCGCTGGTGTAGACACATTTATGAGCTCTAAACCTCTTGCCACTGTTGAAGGCAACTTTAGATTTTTAGACTTCAAAGATAGGGCGAGGAAACGGGCCCTTCGGCTCAGAGTCGGCACCAACCAGCGATCACCCCATACACTAGCACTATACACTAACACCAGATACTGGGAACAATTTTACAATTTACTGAAGCCAGTTAATCTATAAACCTGTACATCTTTGGAGTGTTAGAAGAAACCAGAGCACCTGGATAAAACCCACGTAGTCACTGAGAGAATGTACAAACTCCGTACAGACAGCACCCATAATCAGGATCAAACCTGGGTCTAGTGGAAACCCTTCCATATCAATCAACGCAAGCACTTGGTCCATAGCTCTCTAGACCTGTGATTTTCGTGCTCATCTAACATCTCTTAAATGCTGTCAGTGATCCAGCGTCCACTACACCAGCAGTGCACTCCAGGTACTCACGGCTGTCTGGGTGAAACAAATCTTCCTCAGATTCCCTCTAAATCTCTTCCCCCTCACCATAAATCTCTATCTAGTTTTATTTATCTCTGTTAAGGGAAATGCTTCTTGCAGCTTACCCTATACTCCATATAATTTAAAAAGTCTCAATCATACCCCCCTCTTCATTCATAATTTTTCCAAAGGAAGCAGTGATTTTTTTTTAAAAGGGAGAGCTCCTTTGGAGGGCGTTCAGGCAAAAAGATCATTGGGGAAAGAAAGTAAGTAGTTTGTTCACAGTGGATTGCAAATTCACAGTATTTGGAGTTGGCTTTGTGCGAGAATTAGACCCATTCTAAAAATGCTACTTTGAATAACTATGAAATTTTTTTTCAAATTGCCTACTATTGCTATTAAAATCTTGTGTGCAGTACTTGCTATTGTGCCTTATCTGATCAAGTGTTCGCTGAGCAAAATGATGCGATTAACTCGTCTTTAAAACTCTGAAAATGGAGAGGTAATTCTGTTCAGTCCACGGTGCAATTGTAGTTTTATGAAATAACTTTAATAAAATCTCCTCTTAGCCTTCAGTGTTCTTATGGAACAAAACCCCTTATGATATATTATGGCACCACTGTGTGTGTCACACTCTATAACATCATCAGCCTTTCTATATCGGACACCCAAATGCACATACAGTTGCAATTTGGACTAATTGATAATGAAGTTTCATTTGTTATTCCTGAACACTGTATGAAATTAAGCTGTGACATTAAACAATTTCAGTTCATAGTTGACAATGTACTAACTTAATCTGCATCACAATCTTCTGCATTGAACTCAAATTCATATCAACTCATTGAGGCTGGGCTGATCCAAACCAGAGACCAGAGACAAGAGACAAGTCCACAAATACCAAAGATAGCCACAAAGTGCTGGAGTAACCAGGCAGCATCTCTGGAGAAAAAGTATAGGTACCGTTTCAGGTTCCGACCCTTCTTCTGAAATGTGCTGGACTGCCTGCCTGATATCCTACTGTTGGACTGCTTCATTTTGAACATGGAGTAATCATTGCACAGGACCTGCTCGAAGAAGTGGTCTGGTGTTTTGTTATTTTTCCCTTCTCAGTCCCCTCCTCCATCCCTGCATACATTATGATGAATAAGCAGAAGAATTAAAATATTTTAATTTAAACAGACTGAACATTCAGAGTAATTGTAAAAGATCTCATCTTTTCAGCAAACTGCTGACTGCATTGTGCAGTTGCCAGCTTAAGAGAAAAAGGAAGGCTCTGAGAATAACACAGTTGCATCCAGTTTCCCTCTCCCAGATTTTCTGAAGTGAAGTGCAAGTTCGGCAACAGTGGGGCGGTGCAAAGCTGGAAAGATAAACAGATCACAGCAGTGCCAAACATTCAATAATGGACTTCAAATATCTTCATTAGCCAAGCCTGCAAACTTCATGCTCACAAATTGTGGAAACAGAAGGTCATGACATTGCGAGGCAAACGATGGAAACACCACCATTAGTACTGAACATTAAATAACTAGCTTTTACATTAGATCTTGACATATTCCAATAAGTCACAGTCCAGATATGTGCAGAATGATTTTATGGGTCAGATATTTAGAACTGTTCTGCTAGCAGTTCACACAGCCTCTTTGATACATCTTCCTTGCTTGTTCGTAATGTGAGACGATACATCTGAAAAATACATGAGAGTCGCATGGTAAGGGCTGGGGTGCATCGACTGTAATACCAGTTAACATTTAGATAGGGCAGTAGTTTGAAAATTCATTGGTCATCGATGGTGCTGACCAAACAACTACTGGGACAGTGCAGTACCATGATTTTATTTCTACATGTGTTAATAAACATGATCATGGCTTCCTATGTGACACAAAATAGCTGGCCAATGGACATCACATACTGAACAATGCTCACTTGTAATAGTGTGTGCAATGATCACGTAAACTAAACCGGTAAGGCCTAAAACCGTAAAAGAAGTGCATAACATTTGTAAGGCACAGATAACGTAGATCATCAAAGTCTTTTTCCCCTGGGTGATGTCAAATGCTAGAAGAAATACAAGAAATGTACGTAATTTATGATGAGATGGGGAATCTGTAAAAGTGATTTTGCAATTTTTTTTTTTGTTAGGCCCAGGAACAGCAGTGGTGGAAGCAGATATGAAAGCTAAGCTGAAGAGGTATTTGGAGGGCACATCAAGTGGTGGAGGGATAGGAACCCTGTTCAGTCAGATGGGTTCAGCTTAAATTGGCGTAGTTATTGGAACAGACATGATGGGATCAAGGACATGATTCTGTGCAATACTATTCTATGATCCTGACATAATGAATTAAGAAACCTTGTCAGATATATTGAACTAAAATTTGCTGTTACTAAAAATACAACACAACTATATCCTGACCAGCTTGTAGTAACGTAGAGAAAAAAAATCCTTTGTCATTGTTTGATGGGCTGCACCAAAAATAACTTCAATTAATCTTTCTATCTAATACTGTCATTCCTTTGCTACCTGAAGTGATGCAACCTTTTCTGTTTCTTACCTGTGCCTGAGAGTTTGGTTCCAGACGAAGTAAACATCCAACTTGCACGGTTTTTGTTTGAATTATTCCACTCCCCACAAAGTTGCCGCTGTTTGGATCCACTCCATCCAGAAGTGCCACACCAAATCCCACAAGCTGCCAAACGAAAAGTATATTATCAATCCAATCTAAATTGAAATATCAATTAAAGACATTAAGTAGTCAACCACCAATCACCTCAAGAATGTTTGGAGACATGAAAATTAAGGGACAGAGGTTTCGGGGTAACGTGAGGGGGAACTTCTTTACTCAGAGGGTGGTGGCTGTGTGGAATGAGCTTCCAGCAGAAGTGGTGGAGGCAGGATCGATTTTAACATTTAAGAGTAAAGTGGATAGGTATATGGACGTGAAGGGAATGGAGGGGTATGGTCTGAGTGCAGGTAGATGGGACTAGGGGAAAACAAATGGTCGGCACGGACTGGAAGGGCCGAGAGGGCCTGTTTCCGTGCTGTAATTGTTATATGGTTATATGGTTAATGCTATAAAGAACAGGTCCTTTATATCACTAGCTCAAGAATTTCATTTCAAGTCTGCCTTTGGATACTCAATGAAAATACTAAAACAATTTGCAACAGAACATTAAAGATATGCAAAGGCAGTTAAAACACAGGGTTAGGTATCATAGATATATTTTGTTCAATTCTGTTTTAATCAACTAGGTTAACTGATTGTTGCGTCAGGAATTTCCCTCAATAAGTCAGTGAGCAGTAGCCCCTAACAAAGTGGGGGATTGTAATTTCTGTGATATATTTCACAGTGAAAGTAGTCGGTGGGTGGCTGCAGTGACAGAGATCAGTGTGGGTATACTAACATGGGTGGAGAAATGATACATTAAGAGTAATCCGAGGAAGTGTGAGATTTTGGGACTTTGGGAGATCAAATGTAAGGGGAATGTATACAGTTAATGGCAAGTCTCTTAATAGCATTGATATACAGAGGGCTTTTGGGGCCCAAGTTCATAACTTCCTGAAAGTGGTAACACAAGTAAATAGAGTGCTGCTGTATTATGTTCTGCTGCCTCTCTGACAGAACAACTTATCCTTGGAGATGCCACAGTGACAGCGCAGTGCTTCCTCAGAACTGCCTTGTTAACAGTGTAATGTTTCCTCAGGTTTTCTCTGTAGATTTTTACTAAATTGACCACTTGGAAATCCAGAATGTTTGAACCGACATCCATGTCATTGGCAATGATACTACAACCAATGCCAAGACTGATATTGAATACAAATCCAGCACAAACATTGGATTGTAGTATGAAGTTTTTGCATTGTTTAACATATTATGACATAGATTTAAAGTGAAGGGGAAAGGATTTAGTAGGAATCTGAGGGGTAACGTTTTCACACAAAGGGTGGTGGATGTATGGGACAAGCTGCCAGAGGAGGTAGTTGAGGCAGCGACTATCCCAACATTTAAGAAACTTAGACAGGCATATGGATAGGCCAGGTTTGGAGGGACATGGACCAAACGCGGGCAGGTGGGACTAATGTAGCTGGGACATGTTGGCCAGTGTGGGCAAGTTGGGCCGAAGGGCCTGTTTCCACACTGTATCACCCTGTGACTCTATGCAGAATAATTTGTATATACCTTTGCTTTTGTTATCTCTGAATCCATTGGATGCTTAGCTTGAAATATCTGCTGCACTTCATGCAGTGAGCTATGGGACATAAGAAAAACATATTTGGTAAATGTTTCCATGGCACAGTTTTTTGCATTACCATCCTGTTGTAAATTTTCTAACATCCCCAAAACTTGGAATGAACCCTTGTGAAAGCAGCACCAATTTAATGGTCACACCATTATTATCATTATGCCTAGTTCAATCTGCAGGCATAGTGCAAACTTGCAGAATGGAAGAGAACTTGGAAATAAGATGCCGGAGATCATCCTTGACATCAAAATAGTATCTGACCGTTTGTCAACAGGAATGAAGGAGAAATATTCTCCATTTGTCAGAGTCAATATTTAGGACAGATGGTCGTGTTTATAGGGGGATAATTATCCCAGCCCTTGGCATTGATGCAGTAGATGCCCAGCACTGGGTCTAAATATCATCAGAGTAGATGCTTCATTACGAGCTATCATCAAATAGCCAGAAGTGAGGATTTTCTGATAGCAATATATAGTAAGCAAATGCAGCAAGATTAATAAAAAGGCATAAGAGACTGCAGATGCTATAATCAAACAAACTGCTGGAGGAACTCAGTCGGTGAAGCAGCATCTGTGGTGGCAAAGGGATAGTCGATGTTTCATGCCTGGACCCTGCATCAGGAGTGTAAAGGGGAGAAAGGCACAATAAAGAGGTATGGGGAGTGGGAGGAGGGTTGAGACTTGCGATGGCTGGAACATAATGGGTGTAACCAGGTGCGGAGGGAGATGATGGGTAGGTAGAACCAGGTGGAGGAGGGGTTGGGTGGAGTCGGGAGACAATGGCTTGTGGGTGATTAGATATAAGCAGAAAAGGAGAGAGTACAAAGCAGGCAGATGGAGCCAGATCAGGGGAGGGGAGGGGAGGGTAGTAGAGACAGAGGCTGGAAGGTGATAAGTGGAGGCACAAGTGGAAATTCAGTAGGTGAAGTGTATTGGTCTCAGGCAGATGAATCAGATGGGGGTGGGGAACAAAGCTGGATTATGTGCGTCGGGGTGAAGTGAAAAGGCAGGATGAGAGAATTTGGGTGGATCAGAAGAAGAGAGAAACACGGGTTCAGGAACTAGATAGGGTAGGGATAGAGCATTCGCCAAGGATGGAGAAACATAGGTGCATAGGTGATTTGTGTTTGTCCTCACTATGGCAGTGAAAAAACCCGAGGACAGGTAGGTCAGTGTGGGAATGGGAAGGGGAATTGAAATGATATGCAAGAGGAAGCTACAGTCTACCATTGTAGTCAGAGTATATGTGATCCACACTGCTATTAACTAGTCTATGCTTGGTCTTATTGATGTAGAGGAGGCCATATCAGGAGCACCAAATGCAATAGACCAGGATGAACGAGTAGCATATGAATCTTTGCCTGAGCCGGAAGATCTGTTTAGACCCCGTATGATAGTGAGACTAGTTGTAGGAACAAGTGCTGCATCTGCATCCGCTGAAGAGGATGTGGAGTGGTGGGATCAGCAAACCAGGTAGATATGAAGAGCGTGATCCCTGTGCAAAGCAGAAAGGGGTTGGGAGGGGATGTTGTCACTGGTGGTGGGATCTTGCTGCAGCTGGCAGAAATGACCAAGTATAATATGTTGGATGTGGAGGCTGGTGGAATGAAAGGTGAGAACTATAGAAACACTATCCTATTTTGTTTGTGAGCAGTAGTGTGGGAAAGGGAGGAAATGCAAACGAGGGCTCTATCAGCAGTAGAGAGTAAATCATGTTTCCTGAAAACTGAGGAAATTTCAGAGATTCACAGGGGAGGAGGGCAGGCTCATGCTGGTGCCCATTGATGTGTAAAAATTGAGTGGAGTATTAAAAAAATAATGGGAGTAAGAATAAGTACTGCAGGCAGATGGGAGTATTAGAATGGGGAACTGGTGGGATCTTTGTTCCAGGAATAAGCATTGGGCCCTAAAACCCGTTTAATGAGGGTTGGAGGTGTATAAAGACTGGATGACTATGGTGAAGTTGGGGGTGTTGAGGGGTAGGGAATTGTAAGTTGTCAAAATGTTGGGGACAGCATCAGGGGAGACAGGATAGTGTTGAGATATGAGCAGATAGCTTCAGTGTGGCAAGAAGATGCAGAAACTATGGGCCTACCGGGACAGTTCCATTTGTGGCTCTTAGATAAGAGATTAAAATGGGCAGTGGTGGGTTGGGGCATCATTAGGTTGGAGGCTGGGGAGGGGCAATCTCTTGACGTGATGAGATCTGTGAATGTCTGGGAAACCATGTCCTGGTATTCGTTGGTGGGGTCATGGACCAGGGGTAGGTATGAGGAGGTGTCCAAGAGCTGATGCCTAGCCTCAGCAACATAGAAGTCAGTCCACTAGACCACATGAGCATCACCCTTGTATACAGGTTTGATGACGATGCTGGCATTGTTGCAAAGTGAGTGGAGACATAGAAACAAATTGGGTTGGGGCTGAGAAATGGCAATGATAATAATCCAACCACTTTATTTTGATAGTTAATGGCATTACCATCACCAGATCTATCATCAACTGGGGGTCACCCTTGACCAGAGACTTAATAGTTTCAGCCCCAATTAATGTTGTGGCCACAAGAGCAAGTGAGAGATTAAAAATTCCATGGCAAATGATTCACCTTGTAACTTCACAATGCATGCACCATTTACAAGTCACGCACCACAAGTCATGATGATGATGCAATATTGTCCATTCACCAGAGTCACGAGATCTAAAAATAGTCAGGAAGCCATCTGTACCATATCTACACCATATCTGCTTTGAAAGATATGTGACTGGTGTCCATTCAGCAGCTTTCATCATGCATGAGATGCATTAGAACAACTTACCCAAGGCTTCTTTAATGTAGCACTCTAACCTGTAACTTACACTGGTTAAAAGAGTGATGCATCTCTAAACTTAACTCTAAACCATGCCTCATTCTGATGTATACAGCCATTCCTGGTTTAAATCTTGAGATTCTCTGTCTAATACCAAGATAGCAGTACTTTCATCAATTATAGTGTTTGGAAGCAACACTGCAACACTTTAGTACATTACAACTAAAACCTGACACCTAGATCTTACAGTGAGACAGGGACTATTGTCTAATTTTTCATTTATCTTCCACTCACTGGCAAAATACAATGTCCTCATTGTTGGGGAAAGAACTGGAGATGCTGGTTTAAACCGAAGATGCTGATTTAAATAAAATGCTGGAGTAACTCAGCGGGACAGGCAGCAGCTCTGAAGGGAAGGAATGGGTGACGTTTCAGGTCAAGACCCTTCTTCAGACTGAAAGTCACGGGAAAGGGATACAGATGATGATGTAGAGAGATATCGAACAAATGAATTAAAGATATGCAAAAATGTAACAATGATAAAGGGAACAGGCCATTGTTGGCTGTAGCTAGGTGAGAATGAAAGCTGGTGCGGCTTGGGTGGGGGAGGGATGGGGAGAGAGGGAATGCAGGGGTTACTGGAAGTTAGAAAAATCAATATTCATACTCCTGGGTTGTAATTGTTGATCTGGCTCTGGCGTCATCTGTGACCGTTCAGATTGGCCTATAGTGTAGCAAGACCAGATGGGTCCATGTGGATGAGTGCCAGTGTGTTAGCTGGTATTTGCATTGGGTAGCTCATCGTTGTTTTTCAACAGTGAATGGTCACAAATGCATTTGCCATGGGCCTGTGAAAGGCTTAAAACGATTGCATGTTCAGCATTTCACTGGCTAATTTTGCTACAATTCATTGTGGAAGGGCGTATACCTGCTTAACTGTTTCCAACGGCGGAAAAAATCTTCAGCTGACATCTCCGTGGGCTGGAAAAATTTATTCAATGTAATGGGAAGCTTGACAGAGATATTTTGAAGATCTCCATCATATCTGCTTTGAAAGAAACCAGAACAGGAAAGTGAAATAACAATGGCAAACACTGCTGCAATTATTTCAACCTGCAACTATCCCCAGTGGCTCAAAGCCAGCCGGGGATTACTTTTCAAAGGACGTATACCTGAACTGAACATTGAGAATTGGTGCACTGACAAAGTCGGAGATGCACTCGATGTTGAGCACTTGTTGAACCTGGGTGCTACCTTCAAGAATGGAATCCACAGGCTTGGTTTGAATATTCAATTGTGCAGATATAGTTAAGGACATGACAATATACACATTCGCAAAGATCTTTGTAACACCAGCCGACTCCAGTGTACTGATCTTTACAGTAGACTATGAAATACATTTAACCCAGTTTCCCCCCTGGTAAGTGAAGGTTGCAGTCTTTCCCATTGCAACATAGGTCTACTGACTATTACATATTGCAAAGCCCTTTGTCCATACCATTAAAATCAAAGGCCATTTACAAGCATTCAATCTCAAAGATGCACTCAAGAATGTGCACGTAACTCTTTTGCTTCAGTGCTGTATAAAAGCATTTGATATCCCCTTTGTAGAAATCTTTCTCAACTCCTTGTGATTATTATTTTCCTTGGAAAGAACATATAACCTACAGTTCCATCAGACGGTATCAATAACGCGGAAAAAACAACAAATACTGGAAACAATCAGTAGGTCAGGCAGCTTCTCCTAAATGTCGCCGATACTAAACATTATTTCCGCCTCCAGAAATGATGCATAATCTGATAAATAGTTCCAGCATTGTGTTTTGAATCCCACATTTCCAGCACTCACATTAATTGAGTTAGTAAAGAGAGTGTAAAAAGTTCCAATGAATATTGTTATTTTAATTGCAAGAAAATTGTAGAATTTTCGAAGAGCACGTTTTAAACAACAGGCAAGAAAACCATTGATTTATTCCCTAGAGAAGGTGAGTAATGGAACCGTGCTGATTCTTCAGCTTAAGACACAATGAGATGTCCGTTGTTCGTCAGAGCAGTGGTTGGGGAACTGTTAACAAGGGGGAAAGAGAACATTAGTTTTGTCCAGCAGTCAAAGTTAATTATTCAAATAACAACCAACTGTCAATCTGACTCAGACGGTGGTTACCTTGCCCATCAGTGGATATTGATTAGAGATCCAGCCCATAATCCAGAATTTGAACACTGGAATGACACAGCATTGAAGTGTGACCTAAGCGCTATTCTAATGAGGCCATCCAATGGTGTAGCTGAAGGTTTCACTGTTATTAAGAGCCAGCAATTAATTAACTGGATGGATTGGAGCCCCCTGGCAACATAGACCAATTTTCCAAGTTGCATGTTTCACTGGAGTGTGGATTTGGTGATGATTTTCGTGTTTCCGCATTTATGTCAAGGTCAAGATAAACTCATCTGTAACCTGTCTGCTACAGAGATACATCTCCATTCTGAGTTGGAGATTGCAATCACTTTTCAGAAGACACAAACAGAGAAACACTGGGCTGTTCTTATGCAGCTGCTGGTTAGGGGAACACAACTGTTCTGGGAAGTGCAATTATCGAACACATTTTGAGGGGAGAGACAGACAAGCAGGAATGATAACCAAGCTTTCTACATGCCATTTCCCCTTGAATTTTGTGCGCATTGGTCTAAGTTGTTTCCTCCACACAATCACTGCGCATTCAGATAATTTAGAGTTGACTGAAATGGAAACACCCACTTTATGTACACAATAGCTCATAGCAGTATATAAATAGAAAGGGTCTCCAAGACTATTCGTCACCTCAGGCACTGTTTTCAAGCTTTGATTTTCACACAAAGGATATGAGCTGAAAGGTTTCCTGGGCTTATGACTTCTGAGGTGAAACTGTTGAACTGATCAGAAATTTTGTTTCCATAAAAAACATACATTCGACCTGCAGACAATGAGAGTAGTTATGTTAGCAGACGTACCTCCTTGAACATTCCCACTAACCCCTCACTCCCCAATCGCATTTACAGCAAGTTACAAGAAGCCCATGAAATGTCACAACATTTTGTTCAACCGCATTCTTAAAATACAACTGCTTCCAAGACACAGAACACTTCCAGGATAGCAATAAAATTACTGCCACAGTTCAGTAATTTTACATCTTCAGCATAGGGAACTGGACAGGGAACTCAATGACAAGTATGGAATTAGTGGATATCTTATTTGAAGCAGCTGGCAGCTAAGGTGCATTTAATGCAGGAAGTATGCTACTAAATTGTAGGTACCACTTTAAGCATTTGGTAATAAATCGTTGGGTTTCTCTTCTTTCATGCACGTTCCTTCCCTTCACTGGTCCTTATGGTGCTGGCCATGTAGATCTGAGTACATGCAGCCACCTTCGCTATACAAACTATGTACAATAGTGGGGTACTGACAGCTGAGGGCATCACAGCAATACTCAAACCAGTCTTGTTGAGACGTCCATAAATTGCTACTTCCATTTGCAGTTGCAGGTCAGGCGTTGGGAAGACAAGCCACTTTACCTGCAACTCCGACAAAGATGCCAGGGATGTACCATGTTCACTACCTTAGCCAGAAACGGCTAACCTGCAACAAATTCTATGAGAAGCGCCAATTTCCAGCACATTTACACCTAGCGCATTCCAGATTATAATCACTGCATACATTTCTTTTTTCTTCACAGTACTGCCTTGTTAGAAGGATCAGGGATCAATGTAAAGAGATCCGAGTCAAAAAACTAGGATTGCCTCAAGGGCCTGTCCCACTGTATGAAGTAATTCAAGAGCTCTCCCGAGTTTAAAAAAAATCAAACTCGTGGTAAGTACATAGAACGTACGTAGTGGCTACGTCGGAGCACGTGGATGTCTCGTAGCGGCTCGTAACGCTAAGGCAGGTACTCGGGAAACGCGGTAACTCGTGACGTTTCTTCAGCACTGTGATAAATGTCCACGAGAGCCCCGAGTACCTACGAATGGCTATTACTGTAATTCTCCGAGTTCGAATCAGGGGAAACGGGAGAACTCTTGAATTACCTCGTACAGTGGGACAGGCCCTTCAGTGTTAAAGGCTCAGTGGGGGCTGCATTTTTAGTCATAGAGTCATACAGCGTGGAAGCAGGCCCTTTGGCCCAACTTGGCATTCACAAAGGAAACAGACTTGGCTGTTGGAGAACTCGATGAAATGGGTCCGTGAAAGTCCAGTGCAGGTCTCTATAAATAAAGAAGGGATACATTATGCCTTGCTATGATAAATTCCCAGAGTAGGATGGGATGTACATTGGAGGCAAGGGAAGAGATTGCAGGGGCTCTGGCTGAGATTTTTAAATCATCACTGGATGCAGGTGAAGTACTTGATAATTTAAAGACGGAAAATGTGGTGTTCTTTTTCAAGAAAGGCAGCAGGGAAAATCCCGATAACTATAGACCTGTGAGCTGGAAGGGAAGATACAATAGAAATTCTGAGGGAGGGGATTAAAGATCACTTGGAATCACAGACAACCAGCATGAATGTCAGGGGCAGAACCTATCTGGCCCATTTGATTGAACTCTTTAGTTAACAAAGTCTGTCGATGAGGCACGACTATAGATATGATTTACATTGATATCACAAATGCCTTTGTCACAATCTATGTTCAATCCATTGTTAAAATAAAACTGATTCTAAAACACAGAGCATGTTCCACCGCAACATTAATATAGTATCACAATTCAGTAATTCTATGTCTGCAGTATACAGAACGGAACAGGGACTGTAGATCCCACACGGGAATCTGGTTCAAAACATTAGTCAAAAAAGTCAAAAGAGTTTATTGTCATGTGTCTCTGACAGGACAATGAAATTCTTTCTTTGCATAGCACAACAGAACATAGTAGGCATTGACTACAATTATATACGTAAATACACACATGACTGAATAAATCATTAGATTTAGGGCGCATTAAGACTTAGGGCGCATGGGATCTCTGGTAAGTTGGCATTTGGAGACAGAGAGTAGTGATAGAGAGATATTTTTATGGTTGGATGTCTATGAATAATGGTGTTCCACAGAGATCAGTGGCAGGGCCTTTGCTGTTTGTAATATGCGTGAGGAAGGTGATGTGAATGTGGGAGGCATGATCGGTTGGTTAATGGATGATGAGATTGAGGGAATTGTTGATAGAAGATGGTTTAAGGCTGCAGAGAGTAGGTATGTTACAATACCTTCAGCGGCGCTGCAGTTCTGCCACTGGCCGTGTGTGCGACTTTAGCACCTTTGGGGGGGGGGGGGGGGGGGTTGGGCTGGATTAAAATGACGTTTTCTCCTGCCTGTCCGAGATATATTTTCTCGGGCTGCTAGCTGATGCTGAAAAATCGTTCTTGGAGGTTTAAAAAAAAAAAAATCGCGGGACAATTTAATCGATGGAGTAAAATAAAAAAGCGACTTCTAACGCCGTCAATGCTGACAACGGGACAGATCTCACTTAGGGGACAAAACATAAGGTAAGTCGTATATTTTACATATAAACTTGCTTCTTAGGATTACTTTAATCCAAATTTCATTGGCGAAAATGTGATTATGGACCCCGGCAGTGTTTTTCCTGCCGATATGGGGTTCAAATTCACTGTAACCACAACGTCCCAATCGATCGCGTTCCACAAAAACCCACGCGCTAGATAATTTAAATGGCCACTAATTTACGGGAATTAAACATTAAATTCCTTCCATTTGGCCTATAAATTCATGACAATGAGATTTAAAAATCATGTTATATTGTGAATTCTTGTTTGAATGTTATTTGGACACTTTAGGCTATTTAAAAATGTTAATCTTTTCTTAAGAAATGGATAGATGTTTAGATCTAGTAATTGAATTTAGTAATTAGCTACAATTAGGTAACTAACTAATTATATGCTCAGGGCATCCAAGTAAGATTGTTTCATATTTGTTTCAGAATGCTTCAATCTATAATAACTGAAAATGTCTTTCAGTTCTCTTAATTTTTAAGAAAGTTATGGGCTTTTGACCGTCCTCGATCATAGCTTTTGTGTCAAGTCAATGGAAAAGCAATAGGGAACAATATGCTAATTTCCGAGTATGGGAATGGCCATAACATTTTTAATACTGAAGATATGAAAGTGAATTAGGTGTCAAATTGACTTCTTTTTATGCTTTATCTGATGGGATAAATTGCAGACTTGATTTTTTAAATCTCAAAATGTTGTAACATTGCTACAGAGAGATACTTACATAATAGTGAAATGGGCGAAAAATTGGCGAATGGATTTTAATCCAGACAAATGTGAGAAGATGTATTTTTGGCAGCATTAGCGAGGCTAGGACATGCAACATGAATGGTTGAGTATTTGGGAATATTGAGAAACAGTACTTGCAATGCAGGTAGGTAACATGATTTGGAAGTCATGTGTGATACTGGTCTTTATTGTTTGGAGCACTGAACAATCAATTAGTGAGTTATGCTCCAACTTTATTTAACCTCGGTCAGACCTGAGCCAGAGTACTATGTGCAGTTTTGGTCACGTTGCAGTGGGAAGGAACCAGAAATCAGAGATTATCTAGAGAAAGTTCACTCCGACGTTGCCTGAGATGGGGCAGTTCAGTTATGAGGAGAAACTGGAGAAATTAGATGTGTCCACACTGGAGTGAAAGAGGTGAAGAGGGAACAGGATTCAGGTACAATTATAACAATTAAAAGACATTCAAACAAGAACATATGTAGGAAAGGTTCAGAGGGATATTGGCCAAACAAGACGAATGTGACTACCATAGATCAGACTGCAGACCGTAGACGACCGGTTGGCATGGATGGATTGGGTCTGTTTCTATGTAAGTCTATGACTTTACGACTATTACTCCTTGATTGAGGAATATACAATTATGAGGTGTATAGATAGGATAGACCACAGGAAACATTTCCCAATAATAAATAAAGAGGAGATACCTTATGCCATCAATAGGTATAACTGGAGGACATAGATTTAATGTAAGGGGGACGCGATCGATACAAGGGAAACTTTATTAATCTAGAGAAATGGTAAGTATCTGAAATCCACTAATTGAAAGATTGATTGATAGCATTCAAGAATCATCTACATTGGTACTTGAAGCTTGAGGGCTGTGGACCAAGTGGTGCTGCTAGGATGATGTTTCCCACTGGCAGGCATGGACGAGTTGGGTCAAAGGGTCTTTTCCCATGCAGTATGATTCATTATTTCTATGATTTTATCCACAGCTCTGAAACCAATCACAGTCTTTCCAGTCTATCCATGCGGCTCTAGTTCATCATCCCCAGCAGTATGAAGAGCACCCGGATCGTCACAATAACCTACAACTATGGCGTAACACCCTATTGATAGTCACCTCAGGACCCGTGGCTAGATTGAAAGGAAGTCATCTTTGATGCTAAGTAAATGCTTAACAAGAAAGACCACATACTTCCTTTTTAGAGCCAGAGATGCACAGCACAGAGTCACGCCCTTCAGCCCAACTTATCTGTGATGGCTAAGATGCCCCATTCATCTACATTTGGCCCATATCTTTCCTATCCATATACCTGTCCAAGTGTGTTTTAAATGTTGTTATTGAAGTACTTTTATAAATAATCCTGCCATCTTCAAAGATTTTTACATGTGTGCACTCAAATCTATGCACTGAATGTAATTGGAAATTGCTAATAGCTGTGTTTCACATCTACTACAGTTACTAAATTTCTCGGGTAAAACCCGAGATGATAATCAACTGAAAAGCCCACAAACCTAAATAATCCCCCAACAATTTCACAGATTTTATCAGCAACTAACACCTCAGGTTGTTCCTCCAAAGCACTGCCTGAGCTTACAAACTTACTGCTAGTGGGAACCATTTAGCTCACCGGGTCAATGTTAGCTCCCAGCAAATCAGTCTCACTCAATTTCTGTACCTCTCTCCAACTCTTACATGCTCACCAACTCCCTTTTAATTGGTATTTCCGCTGCAGTCACTGCAGGCAACTCACCTGCAGGCACACGTTTGTGAAGAAGCCTCAGCACCAGGGCCGGAATCCCCATGGTCACAAGGAGAGTGTACACACTCCACAGTGATATCATCAGAGGTCTGGATTAAATCCAGGTCTCTGGAGCTGAGAGGCAGTAACACCAAATGCTAAACGGGTGTGCAACCCACTGGTGAAGCCAATTGCTTTCTTCAAATGTTTCTGTATCTAACATGAAATTCCATTCAAATAATATGGACAAATAGAGCGTGAAATGGGAAAGAGTAAGGAAAGGATGGATATTGAGAGAAAAGCAAAAGACTTACCCAAGTTCTGTCTAAACTCAGATCTCAGACCAATCTGTAAAAGTTGGTTCTCAAATAAGACACCACTATTTTTACAAACAAACCTGAAAAATAGAAGGGTGGGAAGATACAGAGAAACAGAGTGTGTACAGTATTCTAGAGGAATAAATCTTTTTTCTAAGTGCTTTACTTGAAAATAATCAATTATAGAAAGCACATTGTCTTTATTGATGGGACAGCCAGCATGTGCCCAGATGGATCAGACTTAGTGATCAACACAGGCTTCCAGGCTTGAGTTCTGAGAATGGTGATGCAAGGCAGAACACTGAGAACTCTGCGGTCTCCTTTCTTTCCTGACAACCCAAACCAATGAACAATAAATATGAAATCATTTTCTCTGCAACCTTGAAGATGTTAACTTTAGCAGGAGATAGCTCCAGTTTTAGCAGGAAAGTACCAGATTCTTCAGGACCTTAGTCAAAGTGACTGGAATTCCCTTCCCAGGAATCTAGCCTGGTGTTGTTCAACATAGTAAGCATTTGCCATATGTGACTAATTTGCTATCCAAAAGTGGCCAACGGTGTTTCTGATTGGTGAATTAATAGTAAGATATTTACACATTTGATAGACCTGGCATCTTAAGGTTATCACAACACAGTGACTGTATTTTTGTGGTATTATCGTGAGTTCTAAAAGTAATATAAAAAGGAGATTGTGAATAGTTTATTATGCTATAGTGACTTAATTGCTGGAAATATGTATTTAGTAAATGGGCATAGGAATATGCAAAGTTCTTACTGACGAGACTGAAATGGGCTAAAGTACATTAAGCCATCCAACATCTATTCTCAATTGCAGCAGGCTAAAGAATATTCATGGTCATATGATCAGGCGCTCTGGCCCAACTCATCCAGAATGACTAAGATGCCCATCTAAGCTACTTGATGCCCATCTAAGCTACTAAGCTAATGACTGTGAATTCATTCTACCCTTGCCCCTCTTGATTTTATACCCCTCTGTGAGAACATGTCTCAGTCTATTACTTTAGGGGGGGGGGGACAGGGACAGGGGGGTCGCGGGTCAGTGGGGTGCTGGCGACACAGGTGGACAGGGTGTGGGGTTTGGGGTGTGGGGGGAGCCCTGTCTTACTGCACTGGGCCCAACAGTGCGTGCATTGAACGTAGTCTTGAACTGTGTCCTATCACACAGCTACCGGTGACCCCCCTACACACCTGCCCCTTCTGCTGTCTGTGGGAGGCCTGGAATATAGTCCTGTCAAATGATCATCCTTTCCTGTTTCTAAATTCTACCCATGCAGCCTCCTCACTGAGTGATCCTACAAGCATGCCCTCTTTCAAGAGAGAGTTAGATTTAGCTCTTAGGGCTAAAGGAATCAAGGAACATGGGGAAAAAGCAGGAACGGGGTACTGATTTTAGATGATCTTTGCTATGATCATATCGATTGGCGGTGCTGGCTCGAAGGGCCGAATGGCCTACTCCTACTACTTTTCTATGTTTCTATGTTTCCCAAGGAATAAAGTTCCAGCCTGCCCAAATGATGCCTAATAACTCCTTTCCTCCAGTCCCGACAACATTCTTGTACATCTCTGTAATCTTTCTACTTTGATGACTTGTTTCCTATGGCAAAATGACAGAACACGATACTCCAAGTGCGACCTCCCAACATCTTGTACATTGCAAAATAACATTCAAACTTCTATACTCAATGCCTTTACTAATGAAAGCCAGCGTGGCAAAGGCCTCTTCACCACCCTGTCTCCTTGTGATGCCACTTTCAGGGAACTAGATACTTGCACTCCTCAGTCCCTCGGCTCCCTAACACTCCCCAGTGTTCTATCATTCACTGTTAAAATCCCATCCTGATGTGACTTCCCAAAATGCAACACCTCAGACCTACAGTGGCTTGCAAAAGTATTCATACCCCTTGAACTTTTCCACATTTTGTCACGTTACAACTACAAATATAAATGTATTTTATTGGGATTTCATGTGATAGACCAACACAAAGTGGCGCATAATTGTGAAGTGGAAGGAAAATGATACATGGTTTTCTAATTTTTTTACAAATAAAAAACTGAAAAGTGTGGCGTGCAAAAGTATTCAGCCCCCTTTACTCTGATACCCCTAAATAAAATCCAGTGCAAACAATTGCCTTCAGAAGTCACCTAATTAGTAAATAGAGTCCACTTGTGTGTAATCTAATCTCAGTATAAATACAGCTGTTCTGTGAAGGCTTCAGAGGTTTGTTAGAGAACATTACTGAACAAACAATGTTCCTTGGGCATCATGAAGCCAAGGAACACACCAGACAGGTCAGGGATAAAGTTGTGGAGAAGTTTAAAGCAGGGTTAGGTTATAAAAAAATATCCCTAGCTCTGAACATCTCACGGAGCACTGTTCAATCCATCATCCGAAAATGGAAAGAGTATGGCACAACTGCAAACCTACCAAGACATGGCCGTCCACCTAAACTGACAGGTCGGGCAAGGAGAGCATTGATCAGAGAAGCAGCCAAGAGGCCCATGGTAACTCTGGAGGAGCTGCAGAGATCTACAGCTCAGGTGGGAGGATCTGCCCACAGGACAACTATTAGTCCTGCGCTCCACAAATCGGGCCTTTATGGAAGAGTGGCAAGAAGAAAGCCATTGTTGTAACAAAGCCATAAGATGTCTCGTTTGCAGTTTGCCACAAGCCATGTGGGGGACACAGCAAACATGTGGAGGAAGGTGCTCTGGTCTGATGAGACCAAAATTGAAGTTTTTGGCATAAATGCAAAACGCTATGTGTGGCGGAAAACTAACACTGCACATCACCCTGAACACACCATCCCCACTGTGAAACATGGTGGTGGCAGCATCATGCTGTGGGGATGTTTTTCTTCAGCAGGGACAGGGAAGTTGGTCAGAGTTGATGGGAAGATGGATGGAGCCAAATACAGGGCAAATTTGGAAGAAAACCTGTTAGAGTCTGCAAAAGACTTGAGACTGGGACGGAGGTTCACCTTACAGCAGGACAACGACCCTAAACATACAGCCAGAGCTACAATGGAATGGTTTATATCAAAGCATATTCATGTGTTAGAATGGCCCAGTCAAAGTCCAGACCTAAATCCAATTGAGAATCTCTGGCAAGACTTGAAAATTGCTGTTCACAGATGCTCTCCATCCAATCTGACTGAGCTTGAGCTATTTTGCAAAGAAGAATGGACAAAAATTTCAGACTCTAGATGTGCAAAGCTGATAGAGACATACCCCAAAAGACTTGCAGCTGTAATTGCAGCGAAAGGTGGTTCTACAAAGTATTGACTCAGGGGGGCTGAATACTTTTGCACGCCGCGCTTTTCAGTTTTTTATTTTTAATAAAATTTGGAAACCATGTATCATTTTCCTTCCACTTCATAATTATGCACCACTTTGTGTTGGTCTATTACATAAAATCCCAATAAAATACATTTACGTTTGTGGTTGTAACGTGACAAAATTTGGAAAAGTTCAAAGGGTATGAATACTTTTGCAAGCCACTGTAGATGAATTAAACTCCTTCTGTTATTTCTAGGCCCAATTACCCAGGTGATTGCTGTAATTCTTGATAATCTTCTTCACTTCCTACAATACCACATATTTTAGTATCTTCTGCAAAGTTACTAGCCATGCGTTGTACATTCGCATCCAAATCGCAGATATAAATGACAAACAACAATAGGCCCAGCTCTGACGCCTGGCATACGCCACAAGTACTGGGTTCAAAAAACAACCTTCCACCATTATCCTCTACTTCCTACCATCAAGCCAATTATGTAACTAGTTCTGGATCTTCTTGGATCCTATGCTATCTAATCTTCTAGAGCAGCTTATCAAGTGGAACTTTCTCAAAAGCCTTACTGAATCCATTTAGACTTTATCCAGTGGCCTGCCCTCGTAGGCCTTCTGGCTCAATTTTTCAAAAAAAAACTCAGTGAAATTCTTGAGACATGGTTTCCTTCACACTGCGCTGACTATCCCTAATCAACACTCGTATTTCCAAATACATTTATATCCTTTCCCTCAGATTCCCCTTCAGTAAAATTAGATGTTACTGAACCTTAGATGTTAAGCTGACTGATTGATAGTTCCCAGGTTTTTCTTCACAACCGTTCTTGAATAAAGGTACAATATTAGCCACCCTCCAGTCTTTCAGCACCTCATTTGTGTCTAACGATAATCAGCCAGGGCTCCCTCAATTTCTACTCTACTTTCCCACAATGTTCTCGGATTTATTGATCGGGGCTCAGAGATTTATCGACCATCATATATTTTGAGATGTCCAGCACCATCTCTTCTATGATGTGGACTAACCCCAAGACTCAGTTTGCTTAGTCTTCATGTCTTTCTCCTTGGTAAAAACAGAGGTAAAATATTTATTGAGGACCTTACTCACCTTCTGTGGTCCACATATAGATGTCCTTTCTTTTTTTTGTTGATGAGTCCTATTCTCTCGCTAGTTACCGTTTCCAGTTAATATTTAATCTATTTGGATTCTCCCTGATTTTCTCTGCCAAAGCTGTCTCGTGCCTTATTTTTGCCACCCCTATTTCCTTTCTAAGTATACTCCTGCATTCCTGTACTCCCTCAAATAATTTGCTTGATACCAGCTGCTCGCACTTGACATACGCCTCCCTTTTTTTCTGACCAGGACCTCAATATATTATCAGCCAGGATTTCCTCTTCCTTTTTCTTCATGCTAACAAGAACATGCAGACCTTGAACTCCCACTACCTCATTTTAAAAATCCTCCCAATTGTCTAATGTCCCTTTGATTGCAAACATTCTGCTCCAATCAACTTTTGCAGGTTGCTGTCAAATATCATCAAAACTCACCATGCCCCAATTTAGAACTTTAAGTTGTGGACCATTTCTGTCCTTTTCATAATTATTTGAGAACTAATCAAACTATGGTCATCGATCCCATCGCCATCCCCAGTGACCGACGCTTCAGTCACTGGCCCTGCCCTATTCCCAAGAGTCTTTCTCATAGGACCCTCTACATATTGCCCAAAGACATTTTTCTGAACACAATCAACAAGTTCCACCCCATCTATGCCCTTTACGCTATGGCAGTCCCTAAGTTAGAAAAGTTAAAATCTCCTATGAGCACCGTTACTCTTTCAACTTTCCATAATCACCCAGAATATCTGTTCCTCGAATTGTCTACAGTTAAATCAGATTAAGGTATTCATCTCCTTGTTTCTCAGCCTCACCCATAAAGCCTAGTGGGATGATAGAAAATTAGAAAATGCAGGAGGAGGCCATTTGGCCCTTTGAGCCAGCACCGCCATTCATTGTGATCATGGCTGATCATCCCCAATCAATAACCCGTGCCTGCCATTTCCCCATATCCCTTGATACCACTAGCCCCCAGAGCTCTATCTAACTCTCTCTTAAATCCATCCAGTGACTTCGCCTCCACTGCCCTCTATGGCATGGAATTCCACAAATTCACAACTCTCTGGGCGAAAAAGTTTTTTTTCTCACCTTAGTCTTAAATGGCCTCCCCTTGATTCTAAGACTGGCCCCTGGTTCTGGACTCGCCCAACATTGCGAACATCTTTCCTGCATCTAGCTTGTCCAGTCCTTTTATAATTTTATATGTTTCTATAAGATCCCCCCTCATCCTTCTAAACTCCAGTGAATACAAGCCTAGTCTTCCTTCCTCATATGATAGTCCCGCCATCCCAGGGATCAATCTCGTGAACCTACGCTGCACTGCCTCAATCACAAGAATGTCCTTCCTCAAATTAGGAGACCAAAACTGTGCACAATACTCCAGATGTGGTCTTACCAGAGCCCTATACAACTGCAGAAGAACCTCTTTACTCCTATCCCTCAGTAATTCTATCTCAGACTATTGCTGTAATGTTCTTATTAATCAAAAGTGCAACTTCCCCTCCTCCCATTCTTCTGCCTTTACCTGCTGCTAGCATCTGTACCCTGGAACATGAAACTGCTAGTCTTGTCCATTCTTTAACCACATATCTGTAATGATTATTATGACTTCATCGCACATATCTATCCATGCTCTGAGCTCAGCTGCCTTATCTGTCAGGCTTCTAGCATTGAAATAAATGCAATTTAATCCAACAGTACTTTCTCGCTCCATGCTGTGCTCCTGCCCGACTTGTCTACTGAACTTGCTGTTATTGATCTCCACATCAACTTCTGGCCTGTCATCTACCTCACTACTGCTTTGAATCCTAGTCCCTTTCCAATCTAGTTTAAACTCTCCCTAGTAGCACTAACAAATCTGTCTGCCAAGATTTTGGTTCCCTCCCAATGCAAGTGCATATATGTCCCTCTTGTACAGGTTATTTTTGTCCTAGAAGATATCTCAGTAATCCAGAAATCAGAATACCAGGCCTTTGTACCAACTGTTCAGCCATGCGTTCATCTGTCCAATCCTCCTACCATCCCTAGCACATGTGACGGAGTAATCTAGAGATTACTACCCTTGAGGTCCTGTTTTTAACCTTATGCCTAACTCCCTACATTCACTCTATCGAATCTCATCCCCTTTTCTACTTGTATCACTTGTGCCAATGTGTACAATTAGTTCTAGCTGCTCACCCTTTCACTTGAGAATGTTCTGTAGCCACTCAGAGATATCCTTGACTCTGGCATCTGAGAGCAAAAACACCTCAAACATGACAAACAAGGTAGTTGCTGGTGTCTGGTGCAAAAATAGTGGCCCATTGGATAGCATTTCTGCCTCACAGCTCTAATGACTCAAATTCAATTATGACCTCAAGTACCATTTTTGTGGAGTTTACATATCCTCTCTGTGACTGCATGGGTGTCTTCCAGCTGCTCTGGTTTCCTCCCACATTCTTAAGACATGCTGTTTGGTTGCTTAATTTGCTATTGTGAACTTTCCTGAGTGTAGCTGGGTGGCACGAGAAATTGAAGGAGCTTGAAGTTGCTGGGGATAAGAGAAGAAAGTGGAGTTAGTGGCGATTAGTTGATGGTTTGTGTAGGGATTAGTTGATGGTATTGGTTGATGATTTATGTAGACACGGGGACCTGAAGGCCAGCTTCCATGCTTTATATATCCGCGAGAGTGTGTGCAATGTTATGCAAGTAGCTTTCAACCTAGAATCTTATTAATTGAGCAGATAGTTGAGAATTGGTACCTCACAAAATTGGCTTCAGTACCAGGCACATGAGAGATGACTCCAGCATCTATGTCCGAGAATACGTCCACCAATAAATCACCTGCAGACGGATTTGAGGGATGCGAGTTCAGAAGATGAACTGATCTAACATCCATAAGATCAGTTGATGAGGAATGAAAGGCCTGAAGTAAAAACACACTAAGCATTAGAAAAGATGTCACAAACCTCACTGCTTGAAATGAGAACTGGAAAACTAAGTACAGTTGACATATAACATGGCAATCTACTCAAACCAGTTTTGAAGGCTCAGAATTATCAGCAATTTGTCAGAGCTTAATGCCTCAAGGTTATAATATTTAATGACCAATTTAGAGCACATGCAGGAGACTACATGTACACGCTAGAATCAGAGAATCAAATTATTGAATTAATAAATAATCTACTTTCAGCAATTTTGAATAAGGGAGATATACTCACCATTAAACTATGATAAGTCTCCGCAGCTCTTCAAATAACACAAAGGGGCCCAGCAATAACTACCTGAACTTGCCGAGGCAGGCAGTCAAGGGATCTGATAGATGGGCTCTCAGACTGTGTACTATCGCTCATCACCACACGGTCAGCTCAGAACCTGTGTGGTGCCTTGAATCGTCATCCAGCAGATTCAAGAGCTTGTCCTGCATGCCAGGATGTTCCTTCTACTTAAGGAACACCAGTTATTTCCAGAAGTCCACAAGCACAAAGCAAGCAACACACATCACATGGCCTAGACCACTGTTAGTAGTACAAAATAAGGGTCCTTCCAAAAATAACTTTAAAAAGGCTATAGAGAGCCACACAGCTTTTTCCAGTTCTGATTTTTAAAAAGTCATCTATCTGGAATAATCATTCTCTCTTTCCCGTTGAATATTTCCAACATTTTTGTTTAAATAAAAACAGTATCTGAGAAATCACAGTGTCAGTCAGTTTGTGTGAGAGTCTTATAAATTATAAACCGGTCAACCAGGTCTCTGCGGAATTCATGCAGTCACACAACTTAAAGAGAACCTCAGAAGTGTATACTTGTGCTCCTGGGTCAAGAAATGATGGAGCTAGTGAGTGAGGGGTGATCCTGTGAGAGCTGGGGCGAGGTCTGTTCATTGCAGCCAACTGCAGAGTCAGAAGCTCATGAGATCGAGGTTGGGGGTTGTTCTAATGGAACAAACAAAGCAGGTAAACTGTTTTAGCAATAGCAGGGAACAGTCAAATATACAACATTTCAAAAGAATTGAGAAATAAATACACAACCATATTCATTTTGGATACAGGATAAGCTGTCCCATTGAACACACTTAGGCTAGATAGAGTGAAATCAGATGCAGAAGAAAGTTCCCTTCAGGGTGCCGCAACAATATTTATCAGTCGTATTTCGAAGAGCAGCCACAACCTCAGCATTATGTTTTTATTTTCAGTCAATCATTCCACTTAGAGGTTTCTTCATGGAATCGTGGAATGGTTATAACAAGAAGGGAGCATTAAAAATGCAGGAGTAGGTCATGCAGTTTTGTTATGTAATAAGGTCATCCCCCATGTATTACCACTTTCATGTACTAATCTCATTTTCTTTGATTCATTTAATATCTAAAACCTTTTGCATGATATAAGCTATTGACACCACACTTGCTCTATGTGACCTACAGATTATTTTCTTTCAGATATTTATCCAGTTTGCTTTTTTAATATTACGTTTGTATTTGCCTCCACGACTATTCTTGAGTCTGTAAACTCAACCCCTATCCAAATCCCATGTGCCAGTCATGATGCCAAGACCATCATCTACTGCATATAACCCACATCCCTCCATTTTCTGCATATCTATATGCCTGTCTAAAAATATTTTGTTCAGAGACACAGCATGGGAACAAGCCCTTCGGCCCACCGCTTCCATGCCTACCGTCGCTCACCCGTTCACACTAGAGCTACGTTGTCCCACTTTAGCATCCACTCCATACACACTAAGAGCAATTTACAGAGGCCAGTTCATCTATAAATCTGCATGTCTTTGGGATGCGGAAGCAAAGCGGTGCACCCAGATGAAGCTCACGTAGTCACAGGGAGAACGTGCAAACTCCACTTCTCAGACAGCCTGAATATTGTCCATCCACTACATTTCTTTGTTCTCTGTCAGTAAGCCAGTTCCAAAGTCATATGACCATGTCCCTGATGATCCAATGCATCTCAATATTCAGGAGCAGCCTACTATAGGGGACTGTTAAATGCCTTACTAAAATCCATGTAGACAACATCCACTGCTCTAACTTCACTGTTCACCTTCGTCACCTGCTTAAAAAACCTGATCACGTTAGTAAGACAAGATCTGCTGTATACGATGACATGCTAGAGAAGAGGCGACGTTCTTTTCAAGGCTCCTACAATCTTCTACCTTGCCTTGCTCAATAAAATGGGATAAATCCCATCTGGTCCTCACGATTTATCCACTTTAATGCACCGAATACCTCCTCCTTCTTAATAAACTACCCTTACATCAGTATTCTCCACCTTGATCTCACTGCTCTCTCCTTGGGAAAAACAGATATAAAGTATTTGTTTAGTATCTCCCAGACTCCAAGCACAAATTCCCTCCTTTATCCTTGAGTGGTCCTACCTTCTCCCTGTTTATAATATAGGCATAAAAACATCGGGATTGTCTTTAATTCGATTTGCTAAAGCTACGTTCTGGCCCCTTTTGGACCTTCTAATTACCCAGAAGTTCTTTCCTCCTTTCTTTATATTCCTCAAAGGCCCAGTCTGTGTCACTTTGGCTGGTTCCCTAATCACTTTCATTTTACCAGTTCTCAACTCAACTACTCCATCAATTGGAACTATTTCGCTCCATCTGCTTTATCAGTATCTTTAATTATTTTAAAAACACCTCCAATAGAGCCCCTGGTTATTAATTTCTCGTTATTAAATTTAACCTGCCTCCAAGTTGCTGGTTTCACCAATCTATTTATATCTCCTTGAAGACTTTGCTATCTCCCTCAGTGTTTATTCCATCCCAGGTTTCTATATTCTGCATATTTGGAAATTCCTGTACAACCTAGTTCAATTATATTCATGTTCCAGAATCTGGATGGTGTTGGAAAGGCCAGCAATTATCACCCATCTGTAATTGTATTTGAGAAGGTGGTGGTGAGCCACCTTCTTTGAACCTCTACCGTGCTTCCAAACTGCTCTTGCGTATGGAGTAGGGTTTAGACCCAGCGATGATAAAGAAACAGCTGCAATCTACAATAAACAATGTGATATCAAGACTTTTAGAAAATAGTAAAATGATTAATCTGTTTGATGTTCTATCTCAAAGTAGTTGGACAAACCGATGGTTATGATATAATGGATTTTCAAAAGACGTTGGATAAAGTTACACATTTGAGGTTATGAAACAAAGTTAGAGCATATGAAACTGGAGATAATACATTAACATAAATCGAGTTGTTAAAGATGTGGAAAACAAAATGTAGAAGCAACAGGTCTTTGCCAGGCTGGAGGCTGAGACCTAATGGGGAACTTCAGGCTATCCGTGCTTGGACCCCGAATTATTCACTATCAACAATATGGCTGAAGGGATGAAGTGTAATATTTCCAAGTACGTTGATGACATGAATGTGGGGCTGCGAGTCGTGATTTAAAGAGGCTTCAAGAAGAAATAGACAAGCTGAGTGAATAGGCAACAATATGACACATGTAGGATAATGTGAAAAATATAAATGTATACATGGTTGAAAACAGTAAAGGTGAGTATATTTTAATGGGTGAGAATTGGTGAAGATGTTCAAAAGGAGCTGGGTGTCATACTTAAAACTATCATGCCAGTGCAGCAGACGTATGATACATTAGCCTTTGTTACTGAAGGATTTGAGTTCAACAGTAAAGATGTCATTGTATTTTTATGGGAACTTGGTGAGAGTAAAGATTGTCTTACTGCAGTTATTTAGGGTCTTTATTTTGCTGAAATACAATACTTTCAGCAAAGATTCAGTAGAATGGCACCTGGGATGATGGGTCTGTTGATTGTGTAGGCTAGGATTATATAGTTTAGAAGAATGATATTGAACTATTGAAACATACAAAAGTCTTGAAGGGTTTGACGTGTATTGATAGGATTGACTTTCCGTGGCCGCAAGGGTGCAGAGTCGAGGCAATAGTCGCAGTGGCATTTAGGAGTGAAATGAGAGGATTTTTTTTCAGTGAAAGGGTGGGGAACAGTTGGAATGTTCTACCCTGGAGGGTAGCATTGGGTCAGTCACTGAGGTAATTCACAAAGGAGATAATAGATCTCTGGATATTATCAAGGGTTATGCAGATAAGGATGGAAAATGGCATTGAAATGATAATCAGCCATATTCTTGTTGAACAGTGAAGCAAGCGAAAAGAGCTGAAACATCCATTCTTGCTCTATTTTGTCATATTTCAAATAGTTTCTCTTTTGGGCCAAGTGCCAGAACACTATGACAGATTGTTATTACCGCGTACCAGGCCCTTATTTGCCACATTGACTTCAGGACCACCGTTGACATCAGTAGTAGGCTCCTTTTTTGCATCCTCGAGGTCAGTTAGGGCGCCGGACTCCTTCTTCTTTTTCAGTTTGGCGAGTATTGAGGATTCCCTCTCAGGGAATGGTGGCATCTCCTCCAATACAGTTGCCTAGCAGCAAAGAAACAAGTCAGCTGGTGAGAGTCTACAACTGCAAGTATACCCGAAGTACTGCCAATACATGGCAAAGTTGGTAAATGCTAAATATCAATTGGTAAACTTCAGACTGAGACCCAAATTCTTCCAGGTAAACATTACATCATGCTGAATAGGCCACTTGCTGAATAGCTGAAACTGTGCTAAAATGGACATGGACTGCACATGACTTCCTGTGATTATTGAACTGAATTTTACTTCGTAGTCATGTGAGTGACTTCGTGAACACCCCGCCAGCACGCATGCACGACATATCGTCGCTCGCATTTGCAGTCGACAGCTGGAGGGGTGAGTGCGCTTCTCCAACGGCACCTTCAAAAGAGGCTTCAAAGTAAGTTTTAACCAACCTTGAGCTGGTTGTCTCTGTGAGGAAATTATCTACTTACAGGTACGATGGAGTCGAAGAAAGGGAAGGCGAAAGCCTCCAAGGGCCGCGGGACTTCGGAGGGAAGTCAGCGACCGCTATCCTCAGAGCTGCCCGCAAGCACCCGCTTCACAGGCCGGGAAAAAGTCGCGGAAGTTGGGGAGCCCTGTGCAGTTGACAAGGCCCGACTCTCCACCACAGCAGGCTAAGGAGCTGCATGTTGGTCGGAGCACCGCGCAGGAGCAGGGTGGGGCAGGCCCTGACTCCCTGCCGCTATCACCCAAACAGCAAAGGGCTAGCGGCAAACAGGTGCGTAATACCGTGCCACGGTCTGCGGCACGTTCCCCTGTGTTACAGGTCTCCAGAGGGCGGACCAGGTCAAGCCCCGCTGCAGCGGCCGGCATCGACATGCCACCGGAGAGGTCTGCCAGATCGCGGACCGGTGATGGACCTGCTGGGAAGTCGGGGAGCCCCGCAGGAGCGGGAGGTGCCGGCTCACCACCGGGACAGGCTGCCAGAGTGCAGGCCGGTGGCAGTGTATTTCAGTCGTGTGGCCCCGCTGAGGCGGCAGGCAGCGACCATACTGCCATAACCGGGACAGGCGGTAAGCCCGCGCGGATGTCGGGGAGCCCCGCTGCGGCGGCCGGCACCGACTCCTCTCCGCTTCTGTCATACCAGACAGGCGGACCGCTACAGTCCGGAACACGGCGGACTAGCGGCATGTCCGCGCGGGAGTCGTGTAGCCCCGCAGGAGCGGCAGGCAGCGACTACCTGCCAACGTACCCTAGACATCACCTCGACGAGATGCGGTCCGTTGGCAGAAGCCCCAGTAGTTCTGGAGAACCTGGGGAAGTCGACTTGCCGTCCGCAGATAGCGGCGGCGGGCGCATGGCCCGGATGGAGCGTATGATGGAGCAGCTGCTCGATCGGGACCTGAAACATCAAGAAAGAGGGTACCTGCGATCTAGGAGCCATACTGCGGGTCTACCGAGTATTTCTCCCTCATCCGTGGGCAGCGCCAGGAGTCAGCGGGTAGCTGACTTTGAAGAGGGGTTGGCACAGGAACCAGCAGAACCAGAAATCCCGGAGGAAGAACTACTGGCCCACAGGAGCCGTTGGAGGAAGTGAAGGAGGGGGAGGAGCGACACCCGACCGGTAGGTTTAAAATCTAGCGCGGGGCTTGTGTTTCCAGAGGCCCACAGGAGCCGTTGGAGGAAGTGAAGGAGGGGGAGGAGCGACACCCGACCGGTAGGTTTAAAATCTAGCGCGGGGCTTGTGTTTCCAGAGGCCCACAGGAGCCGTTGGAGGAAGTGAAGGAGGGGGAGGAGCGACACCCGACCGGTAGGTTTAAAATCGAGCGCGGGGCTTGTTTTTCCAGAGGCCCACAGGAGCCGTTGGAGGAAGTGAAGGAGGGGGAGGAGCGACACCCGACCGGTAGGTTTAAAATCTAGCGCGGGGCTTGTGTTTCCAGAGGCTTACCGAAATCCATAACGTTCCATTTGGAGAAGTAGGTTTTTTTGAGGAAGCCGCTGATTGGTGGAAGAGGACCCGAGGAAGCAGCTGATTGGGTGCAACCCCGGGTTTACTATTTTACATTTCTGCCTTCTGGGAGTGAGGGATTCTGGGAGTTAGGGATTCAGTATTTAGTAGTAAAGTTTAAAGGATAAGTTTTTTGTGTTTTTTTTAGTAATTTGGGAGTAAGGTATGGCAGTAGAGATTGGCCCCATGGTTTGTTCAGCCTGCAACATGTGGGAGATCAGGGAGATGGTCGGTGTCCCTGGTGACTACGTTTGCAGGAAGTGTGTCCAGCTGCAGCTCCTGGCAGATCGCATTGAACGATTGGAACTGCGGCTGGATTCATACTGGAGCATCCACGATGCGGAGAAAGTCGTGGATAGCACGTACAGTGAGTTGGTCACACCGCAGGCAAAAGGTAGGAGGACAAGAAGGGAACGGGTGGCCAATAGCCAGCAAAGCAGTAGGCAGGTAGTGCAGGAGTCCCCTGCGGTCATCTCCCTCCTAAACAGGTATACCATTTTGGATACTGTTGAGGGAGATGGCTCATCAGGGGAATGCAGCAGCAGCCAGGTTCATGGCACCATGGGTGGCTCTGCAGCACATGAGGGGGGAAAAAAGAGGGGAAGGGCAATAGTAATAGGGGATTCAATTGTCAGGGGAATAGATAGGCGTTTCTGCGGCCGCAAACGAGACTCCAGGATGGTATGTTGCCTCCCTGGTGCAAAGGTCAGGGATGTCACTGAACGGCTGCAGAACATTCTGGAGGGGGAGGGTGAACAGCCAGTTGTCGTGGTGCATGTTGGCACCAACGATATAGGTAAAAAAAGGGATGAGGTCCTACAAGGTGAATTTAGGGAGCTAGGAGATAAACTTAAAAGTAGGACCTCAAAGGTAGTAATCTCCGGATTACTACCAGTACCACGGGCCAGTCAGAGTAGAAATAGGAGGATAATGCAAATGAATACGTGGCTTGAAAAGTGGTGCAAGGGGGAGGGATTCAAATTTTTAGGGCACTGGGACCAGTTCTGGGGGAGGTGGGACCGGTACAAACAGGACGGTTTGCACCTGGAATGGAATGGAACCAATGTTCTTGGGGGAGTGTTTGCTAGTGCTGTCGGGAGGATTTAAACTAATGTGGCAGGGGGATGGGTACAAGAGCAGAGAGGCAGGAGGGTGTAAAATGAGGGTAGAAGCATTAGGTAGCAAGGTGAAAGGTAAAAGTGGCAGGCAGACAAAACCAGGGCTAAAATCAAAAAGGGCCACTTTTCAGCAAAATTGTATAAGGGGTAAATGCGTTGTAAAGACAAGCCTGAAGGCTTTGTGTCTCAATGCAAGGAGTATTCGTAATAAGGTGGACGAGTTGAACGTGCAGATAGATATTAATGATTATGATATAGTTGGGATCACGGAGACATGGCTCCAGGGTGACGTAGGCTGGGAGCTGAACATCCAGGGATATTCAATATTCAGGAGGGATAGAGAGAAAGGAAAAGGAGGTGGGGTAGCGTTGCTGGTTAGAGAGGAGATTAACGCAATGGAAAGGAAGGACATTAGCTTGGAGGATGTGGAATCGGTATGGGTAGAGCTACAAAACACTAAGGGGCAGAAAACGCTGGTGGGTGTTGTGTACAGGCCACCTAACAGTAGCAGAGAAGTTGGGGATGGTATCAAACAGGAAATTAGAAATGCGTGCGACAAAGGCAAAACAGTTATAATGGGTGACTTCAATCTACATATAGATTGGGTTAATCAAATTGGCAGGGGTGCTGAGGAAGAGGATTTTTTGGAATGTATGCGGGATAGTTATCTAAATCAACATGTAGAGGAACCAACGAGAGAGCAGGCTATTTTAGACTGGGTTTTGAGTAATGAGGAAGGGGTAATTAGCCGTCTTGTTGTACGTGCCCCCCTTGGACAAGAGTGACCATAATATGGTTGAGTTCTCCATTAGGATGGAGAGTGACATTGTTAATTCAGAAACAATGGTTCTGAACTTAAAGAAAGGTAACTTTGAGGGTATGAGACGTGAATTGGCCAAGATTGACTGGCAATTAATTCTAAAAGGGTTGACGGTGGATATACAATGGAAGACATTTAAAGACTGCATGGATGAACTACAAAAATTGTTCATCCCAGTTTGGCAAAAGAATAAATCGGGGAAGGTAGTGCATCCGTGGATAACAAGGGAAATCAGGGATAGTATCAAAGCAAAGGATGATGCGTACAAAGTAGCCAGAAAAAGCAGCATACCAGAGGACTGGGAGAAATTCAGAGACCAGCAGAGGAGGACAAAGGGCTTAATTAGGAAAGGAAAAATAGATTATGAAAGAAAACTGGCAGGGAACATAAAAACTGACTGCAAAAAGTTTTTATAGATATGTGAAGAGAAAGAGGTTAGTTAAAACAAATGTAGGTCCCTTGCAGTCAGAAACAGGTGAGTTGATCATGGGGAACAAGGATATGGCGGACCAATTGAATAACTACTTTGGTTCCGTCTTCACTAAGGAAGACATAAATAATCTGCCGGAAATAGCAGGGGACTGTGGGTCAAAGGAGGAATTGAGTGAAATCCAGGTCAGTCGGGAAGTGGTGTTGGGTAAATTGAATAGATTAAAGGCCGATAAATCCCCAGGGCCAGATAGGCTGCATCCCAGAGTACTTAAGGAAGTAGCTCAGGAAATAGTGGATGCATTAGTGATAATCTTTCAAAACTCTTTAGATTCTGGAGTAGTTCCTGAGGATTGGCGGGTAGCAAATGTAACCCCTCTTTTTAAGAAGGGAGGGAGAGAGAAAACGGGGAATTACAGACCAGTTAGTCTAACATCGGTAGTGGGGAAACTGCTAGAGTCAGTTATTAAAGATGGGATAGCAGCACATTTGGAAAGTGGTGAAATCATTGGACAAAGTCAGCATGGATTTACAAAAGGTAAATCATGTCTGACGAATCTTGTGGAATTTTTCGAGGATGTAACTAGTAGCGTGGATAAGGGAGAACCAGTGGATGTGGTATATCTGGACTTCCAGAAGGCTTTCGACAAGGTCCCACATAAGAGATTAGTATACAAACTTAAAGCATACGGTATTAGGGGTTCAGTATTGATGTGGATAGAGAACTGGCTGGCAAACAGGAAGCAAAGAGTAGGAGTAAACGGGTCCTTTTCACAATGGCAGGCAGTAACTAGTGGGGTACCGCAGGGCTCAGTGCTGGGACCCCAGCTATTTACAATATATATTAATGATCTGGATGAGGGAATTGAAGGCAATATCTCCAAGTTTGCGGATGACACTAAGCTGGGGGGCAGTGTTCGCTGTGAGGAGGATGCTAGGAGACTGCAAGGTGACTTGGATAGGCTGGGTGAGTGGGCAAATGTTTGGCAGATGCAGTATAATGTGGATAAATGTGAGGTTATCCACTTTGGTGGCAAAAACAGGAAAGCAGACTATTATTTAAATGGTGGCCGATTAGGAAAAGGGGAGATGCAGCGAGACCTGGGTGTCATGGTACACCAGTCATTGAAAGTAGGCATGCAGGTGCAGCAGGCAGTGAAAAAAGCGAATGGTATGTTAGCTTTCATAGCAAAAGGATTTGAGTACAGGAGCAGGGAGGTTCTACTTCAGTTGTACAGGGTCTTGGTGAGACCACACCTGGAGTATTGCGTGCAGTTTTGGTCTCCAAATCTGAGGAAGGACATTATTGCCATAGAGGGAGTGCAGAGAAGGTTCACCAGACTGATTCCTGGGATGTCAGGACTGTCTTATGAAGAAAGACTGGATAGACTCGGTTTATACTCTCTGGAATTTAGGAGATTAAGAGGGGATCTTATAGAAACTTACAAAATTCTTAAGGGGTTGGACAGGCTAGATGCAGGAAGATTGTTCCCGATGTTGGGGAAGTCCAGGACAAGGGGTCACAGCTTAAGGATAAGGGGGAAATCCTTTAAGACCGAGATGAGAAAGACTTTCTTCACACAGAGAGTGGTGAGTCTCTGGAACTCTCTGCCACAGAGGGTAGTTGAGGCCAGTTCATTGGCTATATTTAAGAGTGAGTTGGATGTGGCCCTTGTGGCTAAGGGGATCAGAGGGTATGGAGAGAAGGCAGGTACGGGATACTGAGTTGGATGATCAGCCATGATCATATTGAATGGCGGTGCAGGCTCGAAGGGCTGAATGGCCTACTCCTGCACCTAATTTCTATGTTTCTATGTTTACTGGAGGTAGTGTCCAAATTTGCCAAGCCAGGGCATTCAGGGAAACCGCTACAGGCCAAACTAGCGGCGAGCATAAATTACCTCACAACACACCAGCTGCAGGAACAGGTGTTGGAAAAATACAAAGCCCCAGGTAATTGTGTATCACTGAATGTCCCAACGGTCAACACGCCCATCTGGGGGAACATTAGTCCTGGGATCAGGGCCCAGGAGCTGAAAATTCAGAAGATTCTCAAGCTGTTGACATCAGGCATTACGGCATTTGCCAGAACCCTGGACGGGACAGAAATGACAGAGGAGCAACAAGATGCTCTGGCTCTATTGTGTAATACACAATATGAGATCAACTGTTTCAGGAAAAGCTCCATCCGGCCCACACTTAACCCAAAATTTGCAGGGTTGTGCAAAGCCTCTGCTACTCTGCCGCCAAGGCAGTTGTTCGGGGAGGACCTGCCTAAACAGGTCAAAGAATTGGACGAGGAGGCCAAAGCAGTTGGATTAATGAAACCTCCGTCATCAGCCAAGTCACAAGCGTATCGGAGGCACCATCCATACGCAAATACCAAGCCTCGGGGACAACCCGACAGGGCACCGAGAGCACATCCACCGGCCGCACCCTATCAGCAGAAGCCTTTTTTTAGGGCAGGGCCAACAGAGGCCAGCATGGAAGATGCGCCAACCCCCCACCCCAGCAACACAACGTCCACCAAAGGCCCAGAACATCATGCCCCGCCGGTAACCATGGAGGTAAGGGGGTCTGGTTCTCTGGAGAGTGCTGCATGCATAACCTCACAAGTAGGAGGGAGGTTGCGTGCATTCTGGGATGCATCTATAACTTTGGATACCTTTATTTTACAAAGTATTCAGGGTTATGAGATTGAATTCATAAATGGGCATCTTCCCCAACTCAACATGTACCTGACCGGAAATTTGCACGCTCTCAAAAAGAGAAAGAGGAAGGAAATGTAGAAATATTAAGGCTATATGCCAAGGGGGTAATAGAAAAAATGACACATGAGTTTGAGTCGAACATCTTTACCAAAACCAAAAAAGATGGTGGATGTCGAACTATCATTGATCTAACCCATTTGAATACCTTTGTACAATATACCCATTTTAAAATGGAGACATTTGAAAAGGCTGATTGTCCGAGGGTACTTTATGGCCTGCATCGATTTAAAAGATGCATACTATTCAGTACCTATAAAGGAACATCACCGGAAATTCTTAAAATTTGTCTGGATGGGGCAACTGTGGCAATACAAAGCCCTACCCAATGGACTTACCACAGCCCCTAGGTTATTTACAAAAATCTTAAAACCAATATTGGCATCCCTTAGACAGCAAAATCACATTGTCATGACATATTTAGATGATATCTTAATTGTGGGGAAAACTCTTGAACTAGCTGAACTAGCAGTAACAGCTACCAAAACATTATTTGAGAAACTAGGGTTTGTTATCCATCCAGACAATCTGTGGTTATGGACTATATGGGATTCACGATTAACACCAATCATATGATTGTCACTATCCCAGTCAGCAAAGTAATAGATATAATAGAGGCATTAACAGCCTTGCTTGCGCCAGGGTACCGACTATCAGACAAGCTGCTAAGGTAATTGGAAAACTTGTAGCTGCGCAATTTGGCCCATTACATTATCAAAACTTGCAAAGAGCAAAAATCTCAGCATTAAAAGCAAATGCTGGACATTTTGACAGACCTATGCAGCTGCCGATCAAGGCAAAAATTGAGCTACAGTGGTGGGTTAGCAATATTAGTGATTGTTTTAATCCCATCATTATATCCAACCCATCAGTCGTGTTACAAACCGACGCAAGCGCCCAAGGCTGGGGAGCTACCGACACCACTTCTAGTTGTGGCAGCAGATGGGATTCGCACGAATCTACCCTTCTTCAGTCACAAGGTATAAACAATTTGGAAATGCTGGGACCATTTCACGGGCTGCGGGCTTACTGCACGAACTTACATCATACGCATGTCCGTCTTCAAATAGATAATACCACTGTGGTGGCATATTTAAACCATATGGGTGGTATCAAGTCAATATCTTGTGATGAATTGGCAAAAACAATTTGGCTCTGGTGTATTGAAAGAAATATTTGGATAGCAGCTACTTACCTTCTGGGTAAGCTCAATACAGTGGCGGACACCAGGTCACGAGTATTCAATGACAACATCGAGTGGATGTTGAACCCCCAAATATTTGCTAAAATTATAGTTAAATTTGGAACACCAGATATCAACCTTTTTGCGTCCAGGTTGAACCATCAGATACCAACATATGTATCTTGGGAACCAGATCCTGGGGCAGTGGCAATGGATGCATTCTCGCTCCATTGGGGGAAATGGTTTTTCTATGCATTTCCCCCATTCTGCCTCATCAGTCGGGTATTGCAGAAAATTCAACTGGATTCTGCTACAGGCATTCTGATAATACCTGACTGGCCTACACAACCATGGTACCCGGTGGTCCTCAATATGCTAAAAGTCCCATGGGCACAAATTACCAAATGCCCAAATTTGGTCACCAACCCCATCACTGGGGAGTGCCATCCGTGCCATGGCTTGCAGGTTCTGAAGAGGCCACTGCTGGAGTTCGGACTGTCATCCAGGGCCATGGACATCATAACGGCATCGTGCAGAGAATCCACTAGGAAGCAGTACCTAACCACATCAGGAAATGGGAAGCCTACTGCAGTCGGACGAAGACAACCTACAACTCTGCCACGATCCCTAACGTGTTGGAATTCCTCGCGGGCCTTCATTTTGATGAGGGACTCAGCTACAGTGCAATAAATAGTGCCAGGAGTGCACTATCGTCTTACCTCAATATAGGAGTGGGATCGCACCAGCTGGTGTCTAAATTTATGAGGGGTATTTTCAATACAAACCCTCCTCGACCCAGATACAACATTACCTGGGATGTAGGGGTGGTGTTGACCCTGCTCAGGAGCTGGTCGCCCATGATGGGGTTACCGCTGGACAGACTCACCTACAAAGCGGTGATGTTGATGGCACTGACCATAGCACAACGGGTCCAGACTTTGCCGAAACTGAGATTAGACAGTATGGTCTCGACCCCTGAGAAAGTAACCTTCTTTATAGAGGAGTTGTTTAAGCAGCACAGACCGGGATCTACATGGTGGCAACTGGAATTCCGAGCATACCCCGCTGATGCTACACTCTGTATAGCCACCCATCTTCGGTATTATATCAAAGTCACATGCACCATCAGGAAGATGGAGCAGGGTCTGTTCATCAGCCACAAGAACCCTCATCACCGGGTGACGGTGCAGACTATCTCCAGGTGGCTCAGGGTGGCGTTGGGTGCAGCAGGTATCGATACTAACGTTTTTATATCTCATTCTACCAGGGCTGCATCCACATCAGCGGCGAGGACCATGGAGGTTCCCATGGATCATGTCCTCGCTACCGCGGGCTGGGCCAGTGAGACAACCTTTCAACGGTTTTATAACAAACCGGTGGCCGCTCCCGCAACGTTTGCGGAATCAGTATTAAGTATCGTTCCATAAAACGTTTATCCCTGAGTTAGGGGTTTATTGTTTGTATTTAATAAATACTTTATTATTTTTCAGCTTGTTCAAGTCCGAAATACATTAACATACTTCCTCCATCAGTAATTGCGGCAGTGTGAGAGCATGGACGTGGTCCAGGGCATGGAATCACAGAGCTTTGAAATCTTCACGAAGTCACTCATGTGACTCCGAAGTAAAATAGTAAGATTAAATGAGAACTTACCAGTTTGAAGTTTGATCCTTATTTTATGAGGAGTTATGATGAGGGATTAAGTGCCCTCCGCTCCCAACCCTCTATCATAAGGTCAACTGGTACATTAGTGTCTCTTAATCTTACTATCTTCAGTCATTGTTGTTATCTGTGATTCCACACCGCTGCTTTGAAGAATGCCGCGCACGCGTGCTGGCGGGGTCTTCACGAAATCCCTCATCGTAACTCCTCATAAAATAAGGATCAAACTTCAAACTGGTAAGTTCTCATTTAATCTTACTATTATTACATGGTGTTTCCTGTTTAAATGTTCTTGATGATAACACTGTCCATTTCGTCCAACTACATTCCATGCCCCCATGCCTTGCTTTACCTTTATTCACACTCTAATTAAAACTACTGTTGTTCCTCCACCAGCTAGGTTTTGCACTCTGTTACTAAAATCTCTCATTTCAGTACCAATTCCTGTGGCTTCCTTCCTCCAGCTCCCATTACAATCTACAACAATTCTCTCCCTCTCCAGTACAGCGCCAGGTCCTCTGAATCAAGAAGAAAGTTGAATTTAGATTCAGAAGAAGCAGTAATAGAACATTTAGCTCCTAATTCCTTCTGTCACTTAATACCTTATTTGACCCAGCAGTACTTCACTGCACTAAGCCCATATCCATTGATTTCTTTAACATCCAAAAATCTTTTAATCCCACATTTGTGCTCAGAGACCAGTCCTCTTGGCTAGAGAATTCCAAAGACTCACTAGCTCTGGATGAAGGCCTTTCTCTTATCTCAGTCTTGCATGGCTAACCCTAACTTTAAGACTGTGACCCTCTGGTTCAAGCCACTAGTCAAGGGAAACATCATTCTTGCTTCTACTTTGACATACCTCATAAGGCTTTAGCATGTTTAAAAGAGATCACTTCCCAGTTTTCTCAACTCAATATGCTTTATCTCTTTTCACAGAACAAAAATTTACCCTGGGAATCAAACAATAAAAATCACCCTGGACAAACAAAAAAAAAGATTTGAGTAAAAAGATGGAAATATGGATTGGATATCTATGGGAACAAAATAGTGGAGAGGTGGCATGATGATAATACAGTTACATTTTCATTGAGGGAAAGAATATGGACAGATCAAAATGCAATTTTCAATTGTGAATAAGACTACTTTACAAAATTTGAAATGATTTAACAAAACTGAAGTAGAAACAACTACTTGAGTTGTCAATTCCTGATAGAGACATTTAAAGTGAAAGGCATTATTATTCTTTGGCTGAATATATGAGGCTAGAAGATAAGAAAACTTTAAGAATTGAACAATTATTCAAAAAGGAAGAGTTAAGCCAACTAATTGCAATCCAGCAAGCCAAATCTTGCTTCTCAGTACATGTGACAATAAACTGAACTAAACTATCAACGCAGTCACAGATCCGACAGCTCAATCCAGATTCTAAGATCCAAACCTGCCGGCCAGAAAACGTCATGGATGGGTGTATGCGTGGTAGTTTGGAAACACCGTCCAATCAGAGGACGGTGATGCGGGACTTGCACGGGAATCAGCCGGGACACCGTCTGGAAAGCTGCCGCCATCTTTTATAAGTTATGATGATTTTTAAAGTTTGAAGTGAATTAGTAAACTACTGTTAACTCTGCTGTGTTTATTGTTCCGGGCAATATATAACAAATATAATGAGTGTTTATCTACACGACTACAATCAAGGTCTCTACAGCCTACAGATAAATAATATTAATCAATACAGGTGTCAGAGGTTATAGGGGAGAAGGTAGGAGAATGGGGCTAGGAGGGAGAGATAGATTAGCCATGATTGAATAGCAGAGTAGACTTGATGGGCCAAATGGCCTAATTCTGCTCCTATCACTTATGATCTTATGACAGGCATATCATTAATTATTGATTTAAATTTGACGTGTCCTATTTTTTGAGTCATAGAATTAGTTCAATTTCAGTCCAACTCACCCCATGCTGACTATGGCACCTTCCAGAGCTACTCTCATTTGGCCGTGTTTGGCTCATAGCCCCCTAAACCTTTCCTATTCATAAAACTGCCCAAATGTCTTTAAAACATTGTAAATGTATCCTTATCTACCCCTCCATCTGGCAAATAATTGCGTATATTCACCACATTTGGTGCAAACATCTTGCCCTTTAGGTCACTTAAGAATGTTTCCCCTCTTACCGTAAACCTATGCCCTCAAGGTCAGACTCCCCTACTCTGGGAAAAAGATTGGCCAGACACCTTATTTATGTGTCTCATAATTTTATAAATCTCTATAAGGTTACCCCTCAGCCTCCTTCACCTCAGGGAAAGCAGTCTTGGCTTATCCTTATTTCCAGCAAAACCCTTATGAAACTTTTCTGCATCCTCTCTCACCAAAACACCTGCTTTTCAAAAACATTTTGCTCCAGAAAACTAATTTGGATATACTCAAGAATTCTACTGTGGATTTGAGCCACTACAGACAGAGGCAGTGGAAGCAGAAGAGCAGTGATATGTAAACGGACTCAACAAAGCAAAATACCTGGGAAGAAGACAGAAACTTGTCAATATGTACAAACAATTAGATAAGAAATTACAACAGAAGCCTGAACATTGGAAAAGATAACAATATGTCATACAAGAATGGACGCAAGCATTGTTGTCTTGAAACTATGAAAATATCTCTAAATCTTTAAAGGAGGAAATAATGATATATGTGGTGCAACGGAAGTCACATATTCAATGTTGTTCTTCCTACCAGAATGGGGGTGCTTGCTATGGAACTGAGTCTCAGGTACTCAACAGCCCGTTGCTGCAGTTCTACATCTGCATTCCTCAGCTGGGTGTCACTGCGAAGCACATCTTGAATGGTACACTTAATCTCCGGAAACAGGTTCACAAACTTAATATAAGTGGAAAGCAGAAGAGCTCGCGTGGCCACACTGCACAGGTGAAACTTAGAGTGTAGCAGGCCGAACTGTACTAAGGGGCTGAAAATAAAGAGAAACAACTTTCACAATCGCAGAATATTTCAGAGTCCTTTACAGTTGTCGAAGTACAATAGCTGGAAGGCTGCAAGTATAGCAGTCACATTCGAAAATCCCACAACTATGAGACAAATTATGTTCATTACTGGCTTTGAAATATGTGTGGCAGGTCACAAGCAAAACCTGATCTTCAAAAAGCTTAGTGGAATTTTCATACCCACTTTAGTACAGAGACTGGATCCAGGTTTAACACTTTATCTAAAAATGGAACTGTGAAAGTGCTGAATTAAACACGTGTGTCACTTTAGGCTCATAGTGAAATCTCAACTCATAACCTGACCCAGTAACATTAAGTTGAAAGGAAAAAAAGTTGACGTAGAATGCTCTTTAAAGGTTGTGAGCATACAGTTATTTTACAGCCCCTTGTAGTTTCACACAGCCTAATTAATAACTTACCTTACACATTCCATCAAAACTGCAGAATCGAACAACATTACCTACCCATAATAGTAAAAGGAGTGGGAAACTGGCCAATCTAGGACACAGATGTCCAAAAGTCAATATTACTTATGGGCTATTTGTTGGTCTGAGCTCGTTGTGTTGTTGCATGTGGCCTCAATGATCCAGGATAAGAGACAAGAATTCATTATGAACCATAATCCAACAAGGAGTCAAGTGAGTTTATTATCATGTGTCCGAGATAGGACAATCACATTTTTGCATTAACAGTTTCTCAGTTGCCTGTTCCACTAAGTAAATATAATTAAAGCCTTGTTCGATTAGATCAGTCTAAAAAGGTGGAGCTGGCACAATTAATAACCTTTTAGTCACAACACATACTATTGAACTTGAACACCAAGCTAGTCCTGTAAAACTGTACACCTATTACACACCAGAAAGCTCTAATGCCTACTGTTCACAAAGCCCACTCTGCTACCCCATTCCCTCAACTTCAACCTCCACATCTAAACGATTGTTAAATAAAACACAATCATGTGTATTGCTGCAATAACAGAAAGTGCTCCGCTGGTTTTCCGTGCGGCTCAAGTGGAGATATCCAGAGAAGGGTGGATTAGGCGACCGCTTCACTGAATGCGTGCTGTTTGCCAGAAGATGCTGCTTGACCTGCTTAAATTCTGCCTGACCCACTGACATTCTTCAGAGATGCTGTCTGACCTGCCGAATTACTCCAGTGCTCTGTCTCTTTTTCTGTAAACCAGCATCTGCAGTTGCTTGTGTCTACTCAATATGAACTCTCTATCTTCTCTTCTTATCAGAATCCACCATTTGCACCCTATAGGGTTCTCCATGTATCACCTCCAGTCTTGGTTACTATAGAAACATAGAAATTAGGTGCAGGAGCAGGCCATTCGGCCCTTCGAGCCTGCACCACCATTCAATATGATCATGGCTGATCATCCAACTCAGTATCCTGTACCTGCCTTCTCTCCATACCCCCTGATCCCTTCTGCCACAAGGGCCACATCCAACTCCCTCTTAAATATGGCCAACGTACTGGCCTCAATTACCTTCTGTGGCAGAGAATTCCACAGATTCACCGCTCTCTGTGTGAGATCTCCACCTCACACAGAGGTGTACTATCTCCACCTTTCTCTTCCCCAGCTGATTCATTTGCCAATCAGTCCTCCTATCATTTGCCATCTTACCCACTGCCTCCGCCCACCTCTTTCTATCAGTTTATATTCGCCCTTACTCCGTCAGTCTGAAGAAGGGCCCTGACCTGAAATGTCATCTGTCCATTTCCCTCAACAGATGAGCTTGATACACTGAGTTACTCCAGTACTTTGTTTTTTGATCCAGGAAGGAAAACTAGGATTATATTTAATTTTGATGATCCGAGTCAAATAGCACTTTCTGTGCAGCGGCTGCATTGTTTGCAATTTGACGCGATTATAAACTTTCCATTCTATTACAATGAAATGAGAGTTCAAATGGAGTTCATCCTCAGACTGAATCTTTCCATAGTCCTTAACAATTAAAGATAGTAATTTTTGTGAGACAACTATTGTCTAAACTGTCATGTTATCTGTTATTTTGTTTTTATCGGCTCATTTTAGAGCACAGATTAGCTACTATCGTCACCAATGTCTAATGAAAGGAGGATGATAGCTCCTTGCATTCTGGAAAATGCATTCACAGCAATACTTTGGCATGTGTAGAAAGAGGATGAGGATGACAGGGAATTGCAACTCCCGTAATACATTGTGGGACAGGCAGCATCTCTGGAGAGAAGGAATTAGTGAGATTTCAGGTCAACATCCTTCTTCAGCGAGTAACTTTTGTCAGAGAGAGGAGGGGAAAGTACACCAAAGGGTTTTGATCCGAATGGTCACCCGTTCCTTCTCTCCAGAGATGCTGCCTGGACAAAGCTAAGTTACTCCAGCATTTTGTGTCTATCTTCCCATAATACACTGATGATAGTGTAGCAGTCATTTAGCTTAACTCAGTGTGTTATAACTATAACCAGTTACCTTTAAATTCTACCTGCCTGTAATTATGTCAGTGGGTTTTATACATAGTCTGAGGCGCGTTTGCGGCTGGGATTCTAACGCAGACTCCCTAGTAGTTAGTTTAGTTTTAAGAAGCATGGGGGAGAGGTCACAAGCATGGGGGAGAGGTCACAGCTTCCGAGCATGCACGAGTAAGATTAAAATGTACTTATACAAGAAGAAGTTTGGATGAATATCTTACTGTTTTTACTACTACAATAAAGAAACTATTAATCAAGAGACTGTGTTTGGAAGATTTATCTTTCGACGGCATTGAGTGTCCCGTGGAGAGCTCGTGAGTGCGTATCGATTATCTCCTGATCCCCTGTCTTCAATCATAGTGACTAAAGGAAAGAATCCTTGAAACAATATGAAAATCTGTCATTATAGATAGAACTACCCCGGGTGGCCACATTCAGCCAACTGACAATGAAAATACAATCCAATGCTGGAAGGCTTGTATCAGCCAATGGCAACATGTCTGATAAAACACCAGAGGAATCTCAACAAATTAAAAAAAAAGTTTGTACTTGACTGCAGTGATCTGATATCCATGCCAGAGTCATTGGTACTCTGCTAATTTTCATCAATTACCAGTCTTTCATTCTGAATTTGCTTTGGATTATGAAGTCCAGTAATGGTGACTCTGTACTGCCCATGGATTGAGGGAAAGACTACACAAAGCCACAACAAATAGCTTTATAAAGGTCAGCCAGAGAAGTGAATTGAACTAACCTGGATCTTGGGTCACCAGCAATAAGATTACCAAACTCTCCCAGGATATATCCACCCACTTTCACAAGATTCTCGTGGCAGGCAGAGGCTTGCAGGGCCTGTCAAGAAATAATACACAATAACTTCAAACTCAATATTCCACAAGGGAGTTAATTCCTGGGATGGCTGGACTGTCATATGTTGAAAGAATGGAGTGACTGGGCTTGTATACTCTGTAATTTAGAAGGATGAGAGGGGATCTTATTGAATCATATAAGATTATTACGGGATTGGACACGCTAGAGGCAGGAAACATGCTCCCGATGTTGCGGGAGTGCAGAATCAGGGGCCACAGTTTAAGAATAAGGGGTAGGCCATTTAGAACGTAGATGAGGAAAAAGATTTCACCCAAAGAGTCGTGAATCTGTTGAATTCTCTGCCTCAGAAGGCAGTGGAGGCCGATTCTCTGGATGCTTTCAAGAGATAGAGCTCTTAAAGATAGAGGAGTCAAGGGATATGGGGAGAAGGCAGGAATGGGGTACTGATTGTGGATGATCACATTAAATGGCAGTGTTGGTTCGAAGGGCCGAATGGCTACTCCTGCACCAATTGTCCATTGTCAATGAAATTGAAAAGTAAGAAAAACAGTTAATTCAGCCTCACTAATTGCTCCTGGTGTTAATCCTCCATTTAGACAGAGTGTCCACTCTTCTACTCCATTCCTTTACTTCCAGCAACACATTAAAAAAAAATGTTGTATAAAACGCCACACATGCACTGAATTGTTCCAGGGTGTCCCATTGCAAGGTAATAAACAAATATTGACATTGAGCCTCAGGAGGTTAGGATAGGTGATGGAAAACTTGGGAAAAGATGAGTTTTAAGCATTTTCAAGAAAATTCCATAATTATCTGGATAGCTGAAAAAATGATCAGGAACCATTTTCAATGATCAGGAATTGAGAAATTTATGAGGCCAAAAATGAAAGAATGCAGAGTTTTGATGGGTTACAGAGCTGCAGTAAATCACAGACAGAAGGACAGTAGTCTTGGAGGGGAAATGAACATTAGAATAAGTTTAAAGTTAGTGACGGGGAGACAACATAATTCAAAGATAATATTTGGAATTGAGGAGCAGTGTTTTAGATGATGTCATGTTTATGGAAGGTTTAGCCTGGAAGACTATTCAATAAAGCACTGAAATAATTGGTCAGTTGGAAACAGAGACATGGTTAAGTGCTCCAGTAGCCAATTATTTTAAAAGGGACCAATATGACAATGTTCTGGACTTGTAAGTAATCCAGTTTTATGTTAGGGAAAATCTTGGATTTAATGCTCGGTCCAAATTCTAGCAAAGGCGAAGTGGTAGCCAGTGAGACTGATGGATTTTGCTTCCAGTCATCAGAAAAAACCTGTATTTGTCAACTCTGTCAATCAAAACTTTAAACACTCACAAATCAAATCAAATAAAGATCCAAGGTAGAGGATTTGCAGCAAAGCTGATGTAGGTTTAATTCACCTTTCAAAATGTACTTTAGATGTACCCGTTTCAAAAAGTAACATTTTAATTACTAATTATCCAAAGGCAGAGCTGGCATCTTGAATAATTGTAACCTTATTTTTGCTTTAAAATTCAGTTTGAGTTATGGACAGTCCAAACCATTTTCCAAAAAAAAACCAAATTCTCTGTTTTAGCATATTCCTCTGAAACACAGTGTTTAAAAATATAAATTAAAAAAAACTTTACCTGCCGTAACATCCAATCTGCTTGCACCTGAAGTGACTTGATGCTTTTTCCATTTTAAAGGTGTTTTATTTAAAGTTGTAGATGAATGCATTAAAATATAATTGAATGCATAAATTTGATGTTATTATGAAATGTATTTTATGCCACTATTTTATTGATTTTAACGCATTTTAGATATTAGAAATTTCACTTTCTGGAGATAATATTTATCAGATGAAAATGTTTCAAAAAAAATAATTGAGAATCACTTGTTGGGAAGGTAATAAATATAGACATCTTTCAGAATAATGAATGCATTAAAACTATTGTCCACATATGACCCAGTGGAAAGTGACTTTTTTTTTAGGAAAAGCAATATCTGTTAATAAAAATGCTGAGATATTATGATTCCACATGTGGTTGATAATGGAATTTGTGAAATTAATATTTCATATCCATTTCTTTGAAAGATCAGAAAACACACAATAGTAACTGATAATTATTTCACACTCTGATGATATTGGCTGATCTTTTGATGCAGCCACTCCTGCAAATCTCTTCAATGGTGGGGTGGTCAGTACCCGTGATGGACTGGGCAGTGTTCTCCACTTTTTGCAATCTTCTTCGTTTGAGTTGCCAAACTAGGTTGTGATGCAACTAGCCAATATGCTCCTGACTGTACACCTGTAGTAGTTCAACACTAATGAGAGTATTCATTGACATATTGAATCTTCACAATTTTTTAAGGAATTACAGGCGTTGATGCATTTCCTTTACGATTGGGTCAATGAGCTGGGTCCAGGACAGATCATCAGAGATAAGCTTGCCCAGGAATTTGAAGTTTTTGCCTTGGTTTTGCTCACCACCGTCCCATCAATGAAAGGTTAATATCTTCCATCCTCGACCATCCTCTTCCAAATTCAATTACCAGTTCCTTGTTTTACTGATGTTGAGAGCAAGGTTGATGTCCTGGCACCATTAGGTCAGTTGATCGATCTCCCACCTATACTTTGACTCATCGCCATCTGTAATTCATCCAACAATGGTGGTGTCCTCAGCGAATTTGAAGATGGAGTTAGAACTGTATCCGACTGCACAGTCAAGTGTATCGAGTGAGCATAGCAGGGGTCTGAGCATGCGGCCTTGAGATGCTCCTGTGCTGATCGTTATCGAGGAGGAAGTGTTGCTGCCAATTTGTACAGATTGTGTAAGAAAGAACTACAAATGCTGGTTTAAATCGAAGGTACACACAAAATGCTGGAGTAATTCAGCGGGTGAGGCAGCTCTGGAGAGAAAGGGCGATTTTTCGGGTCGAGACCCTTCTTCAGACTGATTTTGTACAAATTGTAGTCTATTGATGAAGAAGTCAAGGATCCAGTTGCAGAGTGTTGCGCAGAGGGATGATTGTGTCGAACACTGAGCTGTAGTCTTTGAACAAATGACTGATGCAATAATTTGTGGATTTATAAAAGCATTGGATGGGGTCTTACGTGACAGGCCAGTCAAATCCAAAGGAATCCAATGGAGAATGGCAAATTGGATATAAAATTGGCTCCATGGTAGAAAGCAAAGATTGGCTGGAAGTCTTATCAAAACATTTCCATAGTACCCACTTAGCAGCCCCTTGATTTTTGTAATATTAATCATTTACACAACTATACTGGGCATGATAATGAAACTGACAAATTATACAAAAAATGGCCATTTGAATGAAGAATTTGGACTACAGGATGGGTTAACACATTGGATACAAAATTGGCAAATTAAATTTAATCCAGCGAAGTAATGTATTTGGGGAAGTGCAAAATATCAAGGAAATATACAATAAATCTGAAGATATTAAGAGGTGTGAAGGAAAACAATGTCCATAGATTTTTAAATGAGTTACAAAAGGTTAAGAAATTGTTTAAAAAAAACATACAGCATGCTTTCCTTTATTAGATGAAGCATAGAATGTAAGAGCAGGGTGGTTATATTAAAATTGTGTACAACTGTAAAACTATATTTGTTTTACTTTGAGTAGAGGGACCTGATAGAGATGTACAACATTTTTCACGTAAAGCTGAAGCCATAGGTTGAAATGAAGAAAAAGACGGTTAGAGCAGATCTAAGGAATTTTAGTTTTCACCCTGAAGACACACCGCCTGAAACAGTGCTGGTGGTGGTGAGTACTCTCACAATGTTTAACAGATGGCCATGTCACGTTCTGTCCTTTCATCCATGTCACTTATGAAAGGCCCAATACAGATCAATGTGCCACTCTACAACTAATACACAAATAGGTTTTAAAAAGGAGCAAAATCGGGTCCCTTGAGCCTTGTTCACCACTCAACAGGATCAAGTGTAGTCTTGTAACAGTCCTTTAAATCCCTGCCCACACCCCAACCATGTTGATGTGTTGTCCCACCCCATATGGGCTTTTAACTAACAGTATCATGTAGTCATTTGTCAAATGCCTTTTGGTAATCCAGGTACAGTACCCACTTACCCTGTTTGTAATATCCTCAAAACAAAATTAAGTTTGTTAAACATGAGTTTTCCAACATTAACTCTGCTAATAGTGTTTAGTCAACATGTGAGTATATAAATGCCACATTATTATATCCTTAATGATGGAATTGGAATTTTTTTCTGACAGCTTGTCAAGTTAACTAGTCTACAGTTCCCTATATTATCTTTCCTCCCTTTTCAAAACAGAAATTTTACATTTGTTATTTTTCAATCACGAGGACTATTCCAGAATGTAACGAATTTTGGAAGATCACCCAGCATCCCTACAGTTACGTCTGGATTTGTTGAATTTGAGTCCCTTTACTTTAATATTTTCTCCCCAGTGAAATTAATTACCGTTAGTTCCTCACCGCCATTAGAAATAAGAAGAGAAAATTTATTTCAGATTTCCAGCTTTTGTCAAGCTTTGCTTTTGCTTCAGTCTCGACGCTCGGACCTTCTCTATTATCACCAGATTTATTATACTCTCCACATTGAGGAGAAATGTAAAATGTTTATTTATTTATCGTACCAGTTTCAACATCGGCTGTTTGAGTCTCATTGTCTGTACTCGTTCTAACCTAGCACACAGCTAACAATGGCCTGTTTCCTTTATCATCATTACTTTTTTGCATATCTTTTAATCATTTGTTCTATATCTCTCCACATCACCGTCCATATCTCTTGTTACCCTTTCTCTCAGGCTGACTCTCAGGTTGAAGAAGGTTCTCGACCCGAAATGTCAGCTATTCCTTTTCTCCAGAGATGCAGCCTGACTCGCTGAGTTCCTCCAGCTTTTTGTGTCTATCTTAAAGCAGCATCTTGCAGTTTTTGTGTTTAAAGCAGCATCTGCAGTTCCTTTCTACACATAAAATATTTATTTGACATCACCAGCATTTCTTTACTCACACCAATGATAGCATGTGGTTTGTACGTTTTTTTTTCTTGTTTTGTTCTTAAATAACAGAGTTATATTTTGTAACCAAATCTGCTGACACAGTTCCAGAATCTAAGCAAGTTTAGAAAGTCATGTGAGCCATGAATTAGTGTCTTCAGTTGGAAACTAGCAAGGACTTTTATAAAATCAAGTAAATATTATTTGCTATTATGTGCGATAGAATGGGGTATTACAGTGCAACATCCACAAATCATTATTGATGTACACAGGGAATGTGGAAATATTTGTAATGTTATGTAATTATGTAACTGCATTAGATCGATTTCAAGGAGAATTCAGCATCTCGTGCCACAGAATTTAATAGTTTCTATCTCATAGAGAACTTGCCTCAAACACTGTCTTGGCTGCATAACCCTGCACGTCATCGCGATTGATGATGATCTGAATGACTCGATGCCACACCTCCTCACTCACGTAATCTCCAGCAATTCTAATCAGGTTCAAGATAGTGTCGACATACCAAGTGTAGTCCATAGCATACTTTTCCGCCAGGATTGCTACTTTAAGTACCTAGAGGAAAAAATCAACTGTTGAAATGTACAAGAATGTTCAATGGGCAGACTGATGAAGACTTACTGTAAGCATAGAATCTCAGTGCCACTCAATTAAAATTGCGGGGATGGCTGCACCTCCGATGATGCCACCATTCAGATGAGATATTAAACCGTGGACCCATTATCTCTCTCAGATGGATTTAAATAACCACATGATTATATTTCAAAGAGCAGGAGGGATGCACAGACTTATATACAGCACGGAAACAAGTACTTCAGCCCAACCTGTACAAATCGGCCAAGATGCCTCACCTAAACTAATCTCCTTTGCTTGTGTTTGGCCCCAAGTTGTCCAACAACTTTAAGCTGTGCACGCCACACGAAAGAAGAAGTGTTTGGCTCATATAACCCTCTAAATCTGTCCTATCAATGAAGTCCAAATGTTGTCCACTTCCTTCCCCTTGGTGAAAACAGAAGCAAAGTCTTTTCTTGATCCTTGAGTGGTACTACTTTCTCCCTGGTAACCTTATTTTTAATAAAGGTTTGGAATTTTAATCTGACTCGCAAAGCCATTTCATGGCCAATTTTGCCCATCTAATTGCCCACTTTCTTTTTTTCTTTATATTCCTCAATGGCCCTGTCTGACCTCATGTTAAATGACTACAACTTACCTCCAACAGAGAACAGATTATTCTGTCTTTATTCCAAAATATAGCAGAAATACATTCCAATGCAAGTAGAACTCACAATTTCTTCTCGGATAGAATAATCGGCATTTTCCAAGTATTGCAGCATTTCTGACACTATTTGCTGGGCATTGCTCCGGTCACACATGCCATATAACAGGTCCATTGCCCTCTGCCGCACACTTACATCCCTCTCGGTCTGAAACACAGATGTGCCCAAATTAGTAACTCTTTGAACTCACTGGGCTGCTTTATAATTAGGGCAATAAACTTCTTCACATTAAGATGCAGTGAAGCTTCACAATTACGGTCCTTCCAATGGCATGGTTATATTTATAGTTTTCCAAAGAGCTGCCAAAGAGTGTTACAATCTAAGGCATTAGCAAAGAGTGAAAGGGGAAACCAAATAAATTAAGACGGACCAATCCGTTTAAAGCCCTTAGACTCATAAAAGACTGGTTTTACAATTCTGTCACATTGAAGTTAATTTAGCTAGAATATTATAGATGAAATATAGAAACATAGAAAATAGGTGCAGGTGTAGGCCATTCGGCCCTTCGATCCAGCACAGCCATTCAATATGATCATGGCTTATCATCCAAAATCAGTACCCCTTTCTCACCATATCCCTTGATTCCATTAGCCCTAACAGCTATATCTAACTCTCTCTGATGAATAGCTATGGCTACAAAAAAAGGTGGGCCTGGAGACGCAAGGTGTACTGTGCATATGTGGACTTGCTAATTGTGCTAACAGAAGCACTGATTGAAGATTTATCCTGGATTGGAGGACTTTAGTTGTGGGATGAGATTGGATAGGATGGCTTTCTTCTTCTTGCGTATGGCGTGCACAGCCTAAAGGTGTAGGACAACTTGTTCTATTTGATCTTATTTGATTGTGCATTTGTGGTAACAGGGCAGACCACATGAAGGTTGCAATCTCCCACCCCCAGGATGGCTTTAGAATTATAGAACTTTACAGCACAAAAACAGAACACCTCTGCCCAATTCCTCCATGTTGACCGTGATGCACATCTATGCTAACCTCATTGCCTGGATTAGGCACGCCTCTATCCCTTCCCTATCCCAGTCCCTGTCCAAATGCCTTTTAAATCTGCCTCTGCCACCTCTGTCTGCTTGTTGCACATACCTGTATTCATCACTGTCTACATGGAAAAGCATAACTTTCATATCTCCTTTATATGTCTCACTTCTCAGAGCAAACCCGAGTCCTCTGGTTCTTCTGTGCCTTGACAACAATGTTGACTATCTGTCCTGTCTTTGCCCCTCATTGTATAAACTATTTAATTATGTAATCATATAATAGGCCTGTTTTCTCTGTAGCAAAGGACACTGCGGGGTGCACTGATAGGAATATACAAGATTAAGAGTGGCATATACAGCATAGGGGTAGTCAAAATACTTACCCCTTGGTAGTTGTATAGAACAAAATGACTCCATTGATTGAAAGTGAAAGGAAAGTGTTTTAATGGGGATTGAAGGGTACAGGGCCTGTCCCACTTGGGTGACCTAACCCGCGAGTTCAAATTTAAAAAACCACTGCAGACTTTAGGTCCCAATATGGACAAAAGGAGCCTTATTCCAAAAGTGAGGTATGAGTAATTGTCCTTGACCAACTGTGACGTATGGCTGTCTTAGTAACACTGAAGTTCTTTGGAATTAAAGAGAAAACTTGCTACTGGCCAAATTCACACCCAGCACAAATAACTGTGGCTATTGGATGTCAATCACCTACATTCCAGGAAATCACCGCAGGCTTTTATTAGGGGCCCAAACATTTTCAGTTATTTTATTAATGACTTTGACAGAGGAAGACTCAGAAGTGGAGATGTTTGCTAAAGTCTGCATAATTTTTTATTCCATTTGTATTTCCACAGATAATGAAGACCTTGAAAAGATTCTGCCACTAGTTGTAAATAACATTCATACCACAGAAGTACCAAACAACATCCATCTCCACTGAGACACAAAATCCTTGCCTTGACATTTGCAATTTCCATTCTAGGGATGTCCTTGGTGGTCACCATGGTTCAGAACAATATCTGAACCAGCCGCAAAAATACTGTGGTTTTCTAGTACATTCAGCCCAAGCCTGCATGCAGCAGGGTCTAGATAATCATACAAGTAGCAGGTGTCATTCATGCCACACAATGAGCATTTCTACCAAGAAAGTCTAATCGCTATCTTGTTAATGGGCAATATCATTGGTGAGTCCCTCACCAAAATCCACCTGGGGTCACTACTGACCTGAAACTCAATTGGTCCAGTCACATAAATATAGTGGTGACATGAACAGATCAGACGCTGGGTATCCTGCAATGATCAACTCATTTCCTGGCATCTAAAGTCTTCTCACTGTCTATAAGGCACATCAAGAGTCTGAAGAAGGGTTTGGGCCTGAAACGTTGCCTATTTCCTTCGTTCCATAGATGCTGCCACACCCGCTGAGTTTCTCCAGCACTTTTGTCTACCTTCAAGAAACTGTTTACTTGCCTGGAAGTACATAGTTTCAAAACACTCAAAGTTCAAAGTGAATCAGGATTAAGCAGTCCAGTTTTGTGCCACCCTAAATCTTCCATTATGAGTGCACCTGGAAAGAGTGTGTATCATCTACAAAACACACTTTAATAATTCATGAACATTTCTTCATCCTGTGACCAGAAAGATAAGGCCAGCAGCACTTGCAAGTTCCATTCCAACTACCAGGTGGCGCCAGCAATGGCTGCCTCGCCGACAGTCTGTCTGTCCCTTCCTTCTCTCTTGTTTCTTTAGTGTGTGTTAAATGTATGATTTTAGTGTTCTTTAGCTTGTTTTATGTGGGGGGGGTGGTGGCGGAATTTAAAAAAAATCTCTTACCTCGACGGAGATGCGATTTCTTTCCATATCGTATCTCCGTCCGCACTGCGGCCTAACATCGAGAAACTGGAGGCCTCTGCTGGAGATCGGCGTTGGGAGCTCCAACCGCGGGAGCCTGCGGGACTTTAACATCGTGGAGCTCGCGGTCCCTGGTTAGAGACCGACTTCGGGGGCTCCAAGCCGCAGGAGCTTTCACCGCCCCGAAGCAGGAGTTTCGATCCCCCCAACGTTACTTTTTTCAGAATGCCCGTATGGTAATTTGAATATCACTCTACCTTAATTGGTGCATGTGACAATAAAAGACCTTTGAAACCTTTGCAGTCACACATTATTCAAACTTGGACAATTCTTACTATTTCTTCATTGGCATGGGATCTAAAGATCTTGGACATCATACCCAACAGCATTATAGATGTTTATTCATCATATGGATTGCAGAGGTTTAAAATGAAAGCTTACCTTCTCAAGAGTAATTAAGGTGTCTAACAAATGCTGTGTCTAACAAATTCTGCAATTACCTTGGCATTTGCAGAATCTTACTCAGGGCGTATTTGCCGAGGACTCTGTGGAGAATACTTCACAAATGCTCTGCCTCCACTTTGATGCCCACATTGCACACGAATAATAAACAAAATACTCTAACCACTGCGATGGGATATTTTATCATAAAAATGTATATGCTGATAAAGTCAACAAAAATGCAACAAGAGTTACCTTGAGAGCAATAATGACGGTTCCAATGTGCATCTTCACCGCTTCACGGGAGAATTCAGAGCTGGCCAGCAGCCACATGCTCTCCAGTGCCAGGTATCGCAGGTTGGTCTCGCGATGCTGCAGGAACTGCCCCAGCTGATTACAGGCACGGACAAGTAGGTTGGGTTCACTGCACAAATGCAGGTTAAAAAGGATTGCCTTTACAATTGTCATGCAAACAGTATGATTCTCTTGAGGATAGACACAAAATACCGGAGTTACACAGGCAGCATCTCTGGAGAGAAGGAATGGGTGACGTTTTGGGTCTAGGCCTATCTTCAGACTGATGTCAGGGGAGTGGGCGGTACAGAGATAAAATGTAGTCGGAGACAGTAAGGCTGGCCGGAGAACTGGGAAGGGGGAGGGGATGGAGAGAGAGGGAAAGGAAGGGCTACTTGAAGTTAGAGAAGTCAATGTTCATACCTCTGGGGTGTAAGCTGCCCAAGTGAAATATGAGGTGTTGGTTCCTCAAATTTGCGCCGGGCCTCACTCTGGCAATGGAGGAGGCTCAGGTCAGAACGGTCAGTGTGGCTTCAGTGGGAAATTTGTTAAAATTATGTGTAACATCTTTTAAAAAATGAATTCAAAATGCAGTTAATTCTGGACCATGAATGTCCTGAGTGTGCCTGATTTACCCTACATGGTATTCTGTAAATTTAGTCTTTCAATATTAAGCTGGGAGTTGGTTAGAGATAGTCAGCATAGTTTGGTGCATGACAGATCGTGTCTCACGAATTTGAGTTTTTTGAACAAGTAACCAAGCAGGTTACTTTCCGAATTAGGGGCCCAACCCCAAATGCCCCCAACAATGTTCTCCAGAGATGCAGCTTGACCCGCCGAGTTAATCCAGCACTTTGTGTCCTTTACAGTATGTATCATTGATTAGTAAAAATTAACATAAAATTAACAAGATGTCTATAATTGTAAAAAGCTTAAAAAGATGCATGAGCTCGGATAAAAACGAGTAGAGAATAACAGGTTATTTCTGTTGATTAACCCAATCTTTAACGTATGCACATGGGCGTATTATTCACATGGAATATTGCCAGATCCAGTTGAAAAGCTAGCATTTTGATAAGCCGTATTATAGGTTCTGATACCTTGGAAGATGTGAAACATCACTTTTGAAAATATGCCCTCTGTAACTGCGTACTGCGCATGTTGTTCCATTGTTTAAAAAGGGTTCAAAGAATAAACCTAGCAATTATAGACCTATTAGTTTGACGTCAGTGGTGGGCAAATTAATGGAAAGGATACTTAAAGATAATATATATAAGCATCTGGATAAACAGGGTCTGATCAGGAACAGTCAACATGGATTTGTGCCTGGAAGGTCATGTTTGACAAACCTTCTTGAATTTTTTGAAGCGGTAACTAGGGAAATTGATGAGGGTAAAGCAGTGGATGTTGTCTATATGGATTTCAGTAAGGCCTTTGACAAGGTTCCCCATGGAAGGTTGGTTCAGAAGGTTCAATCTTTGGGTGTTAATGGCGGAGTAGCAAGATGGATTCAACAGTGGCTGAATGGGAGATGTCAGAGAGTAATGGTGGATGGCTGTTTGTCAGGTTGGAAGCCGGTGACCAGTGGGGTGCCTCAGGGATCTGTGTTGGGTCCACTGTTGTTTGTCATGTACATCAATGATCTGGATGATGGGGTGGAAAATTGGATAAGTAAGTATGCAGATGATACTAAGATAGGTGGTATTGTGGATAATGAAATAGATTCTCAAAGTCTACAGAGAGATTTGGGCCATTTGGAAAAGTGGGCTGAAAGATGGCAGATGGAGTTTAATGCTGATAAGTGTGAAGTGCTACATCTTGGCAGGACAAATCAAAATAGGACGTACATGGTAAATGGTAGGGAATTGAGGAATGCTGTGGAACAGAGGGATCTAGGAATAACTGTGCATAGTTCCCTGAAGGTGGAATAGCATGTAGATAGGGTGGTAAAGAAAGCCTTTGGTGTGCTGGCCTTTATAAATCAGAGCATTGAATATAGGAGTAGGGAAGTAATGTTAAAATTGTACAAGGCATTGGTAAGACCAATTCTGGAGTATGGTGTACAATTTTGGTCGCCTAGTTATAGGAAGGATGTCAACAAAAATAGAGAGAGTACAGAGGAGATTTACTAGAATGTTGCCAGGGTTCCAGCAACTATGTTACAGAGAAAGGTTGAACAAGTTAGGTCTTTATTCTTTGGAGCGCAGAAGGTTAAGGGGTGACTTGATTGAGGTCTTTAAAATGATGAAAGGGATAGACAGAGTTGACATGGATAAGCTTTTCCCATTGAGGGTAGGGAAGATTCAAACAAGAGGGCATGACATGAGAATTAAGGGACAGAAGTTTAGGGGTAACGTGAGGGGGAACTTCTTTACTCAGAGGGTGGTGGCTGTGTGGAATGAGCTTCCAGCAGAGGTGGTGGAGGCAGGATCGATTTTAACATTTAAAAGTAAAGTGGATAGGTATATGGACGTGAAGGGAATGGAGGGGTATGGTCTGAGTGCAGGTAGATGGGACTAGGGGAAAACAAATGGTCGGCACGGACTGGAAGGGCCGAGAGGGCCTGTCTCCGTGCTGTAATTGTTATAACCCCGAAACATGTTACCTGGGACTGTTGATGGACTCTAACCTTATTAAATAAAGGGACATGCCAGGACTTACAGCATTCACTCGGCAACAGAGGGATAGTTAAAAAGACATTCTATTAACCGCAACAAACAAAACATGGCCCTTTCTCCCTTGCTACCTCCACAGCCAGCTTGACTTCTCAACAATCTTTTAAACACATTTCACTCACCTATCATGGTGAATGATGAGGCTAATAGCCTCAAACAATACAGCATTCTTGGCATTTGAATACTGCACCTTCCTTGATTTAGGTGGCTCCTGAACCTTGTTCATGATGGTCTCAAGGCATTCGGTTAGACGTCCTTGGATAGCACGATCCTCTGTGAGACACAGAAACGGTCCTTTAATGAACATCACCATTCCTTACTCACTAAAAATGTTGGTATTTTATGATCCACAATGAAGAAACATTTCTTTTAAAATAGGAAACATAAATTCCAGATTCATATCCTGACACGACAAGGTAACTTATCCCAGAATCTGAGATTGCAAATGAAAGAACAGATTATTAACCAGGGATCCTGGTTTAGTGACTTCCAGATATGCACATACCTCAAGAGTGTGCTTCACCTCTTTGCTGCTCTCAAATTGCCACGAGCATCAAGCTATTCAGCAGAAGGCATGCAGACCATGGGTACAAATATTAACCTTCTACTCTAGACCAGTATAAGGTGCGTGATACTTTTGCCCAGCACAAGCTATACATAAATTCTGATCTTGTTATATTCCGGTTGAGTGGTCTTTCTATTTGAGCAAAAATGGTTTGGGATAGCACTACGATTTTTTGCCAGTTCACTCACCGTTCTCCTGTGCTGCGAGTGCACCATGTTTTGTTCCGAATGTCGTAAAAGTTAGCGAGGTTTAAAAATCTTAAAAACCGCGCATGCGCAGATCGATCTCTTCTCCTGCCAGTCAGCGCCGCGTGGGATTAGTCTCTTCCCGCCCCGCCACCCCCCCTCCCCCCACACCACCCTCTCCCCCCTTCCTACACCTCCCCGTCCACACACACCCCTCGTCCCCTCCCGCCACACACCCACTTCCCCCTTCCCCTCCCACACATGAAGAGGAGGGGGAGGGAGTGCTCAGGGATGAGGGGAAATGAGCCACGCCTGCGCAGTTAGGGGCTATGGGTGAGTGGTGGAATATAGCGTTGGGGGAACGGTTGAGTGGTGGGATATTGCGTTGGGGGCCCAGGCCTCCCGTGTGACTAGTCTAGTGTTGATTACAATTCTCCCCAATTCAATTCATCTGCTTGGCCCACCTGGAGGAGGATAGCACTGCAACAGTCGAAGCAGCTTCACAGAAAGCCATGGAGCAGGGATGAAGTAATAAGTGTAATCCTGGAGGTCAGATGATGCAGATGAAACAATCTGGAGGAGGACAAAAATGAATTCAACATAGGACGCATCACATGACTCTAACCAAGGGAATAATGGCAACATACAATGACTCTTCTCTTTCGTTTAAAAACATTTAAATAAACATTAGTAACCATATTGGTTTTTTTTAATGAATTCTAAATCACAGATCCACCTGACGGCTCTTGCGACAAGAGACTGCTGATGCTGGAATTTTCAGCAATCTCCTAATCTTGGATGATGCTAGGGGATATTTCTCCACAGAAAAAGCAGTGGAAATCAATGTTTGTAGTACCAAATTCTCCACAAAATTGCTTTCTGAGGCTGAAATCTATTAATAATTGCAAAAATAAGATTGATAAATTTCTGCCACGTTAAGAATATTACAGGTTACAGAACAAGGTCAGAGTAGATGTACACATAAGTTATGATCTAACTGAATACTGGAATTGACCATCTGAATAACCTGCTCCTGTTCCTATAACTGTCATTGCATAATCAATGCAGAAATAACATAGATAGGCTAAGTATTTGCTTTGAATAGGTGGAAGAAAAAAATAGACACAGTACTAAAACTCTGCAACAGTGGAGCCAATGTACAGGTGACAGGAGAATATAAATACAAATGTGTTATATGCTTTCAATATAGAAGACACAATAAAGAGTTAAGAGATATCAGGAAAAGGAGTATAAATAGAATGAAGAATTTAGCATTGTTAATATTCTTAATCTTCAAGATAGATAATGGCGGACAGAGAGTGGAATGGAGCCGGTGAGCGTGCTGGAAGCTCACCTCCCGCACCCTCGCAGATGCTCTGGGTGTTGCGAGATTGCCTGCGGCGCGTGCCCCGGGGCACGGAGTCTGCACAGTGGTCACATGTGGCAAGGGACACATGTGGCGTTCGCGGGTGGATCTGTCCAGGTCGATGTTATACAGACAAATAAACTCACTCGTTTTCACCCACAGCTAACAATGGACGACTTCCTTGGTCATCATTACTTTTTTGCATATCTTTCATTTCTTTTTTCAATATCTCTCTATATCACCATCTATATCCCTTGTTCCCCTTTCTCCTGACCCTCAGTCTGCAGAAGAGTCTCGACCTGAAAATTCATCCATTCCTTTTCTCCAGAGATGCTGTCTGTCTCACTGATTTACTCCAGCATTTTGTGTCTGTCCTTGGTGTAAACCAGCAACTGCAGTTCCTTCCAACACATATAGGTCATACTTGGAGTGTTCAGTTTTGGTCAACTGTTGTAGGAATGAGGTTGTTAAGCTGGAAAGAGTGCAGAGAAGATTTACGAGGATGCTGTCGGGACTTGAGGGCCTGAGCTACAGGGAGAACGTGGGCAGCTAGGACTTTATTCCTTGGTGAGCAGGAGGCTGAGAGGTGATCTTACAGAGGGGTATAAAATCATGTGGGGAATTGAGAGGGTAAATGCATGGAGTGTCTTACCATGGAGTAGGGAATCAAGAGCCAGTGAACATAGGTTTAAGGTTGAATAGGAATCAGCATGAAACACAGGATGTTAACTTGCCAGTACATAAAACAATTACAGACAGAATACTAAGGAGATCTATAGTACAAGTGGGTTGGGGTATAAAATAAATTAAGTCTTTCTCCTTTGCTGCCTTATAAAATTCCTGCTCCCTAACAAATGCAGTTCCATAAAATACATGCAGTTACAGTTCAAAGTTTTCTTTCATCTACATTGGCCGATGCTTAGGTATTAAAGATGAACATAATAAATATTACCCGGCTCAACCTTGAAACGGCCAAGGAAACAGACATTTTAAACTCTTCAGGATTCTTTTGTGCAAGTGCGGTGATCAGACTTGTAGCAGCTGTTACAACACCCTGGATGGAAGAAGCAAAAGGCAATTAGGAATGGAATTATAGAAATAATATTTCAGCGAATGGACATTATTGAAAGAAAATGTTGCATTATGTTACCAGATGCTGGTCATTCAGAAGATGAACCACGCGCACAGTCCATTCCCCCATGGGTACTAGATCAGGAGATGTCCTGTACAAACGCAGCAGACATAGGGCAGCACTTTGCTTTGCGGATTCCATAGTATCCCTGAAAATCAGGATGAGAAGTAGACCATTAAGTTCTTGAGCTAAATCAGATACATCAGGTCTGATCCTACATTGTCTTCTGCCTAATCCCCATGGTATCATTGCCTTGAGTGAAAGAGTTCCATAGTCTGCTAGGTAGAGAACGATTCTTTAAAAAATTACTACTCTCTTGAGCAAAGCAATTTCCACTTTCAGTCCTATACAGCCAATTTCTTATCCCTATAGTTCTAAACACTCCATCACAAGGAAAGGTCTCTCAGCATTATTCGACAAAACTCTTTCACAATCTTTGATATCTCATTCTCTTAAACGCCAATGAATATAGCCACTTCCTACTCAAGTGCTCTTCTTAGTACAGGTGTATAATCACAGGAATCAATTATTGTACCAGCTCCAAGCTAAGAATATTATTTCTTCGGTACAAGTCTAAAACCTCAAACAGTAATGAAGGTGCGATCTTGTCAAAGTGTCTTGATTCCTGTGTGCCTACTTATTAATGCATTGTCTAAAAAAATATTGCTATTCTGATTCTCCCTCACATTTTGACATGTTATACTCCATCTGCTACTTCCTTGAATACTTACTTCACTTGTCACAGATATTTCTGTTTTACTAAGAATTATTTTTACCACCCAGCTTTTATATTGCAAGCAATTTTGAAAATCCTACCTTCTGTCTTTCATTTAAGTTGTTAATGTGGAATATACTATAAATAGTTGGACCGGTCCCAATCCATTTGACACCCTACTAAAAATAGCCTGCCATTCTGGAAATGACCCATTTATTCCTTCTCTGCTTTCTCTCCTTCAGTCAGTACTTAATCCATGGTGATATATTCTCCCCAACCCATAAGCTCTTCTTTTATGTGTTGCAACTTTTTGTATGGTGTCTCACTAAGTCATTTTTGAAAATCCTGATATATTTGTACACTGGCTCCTCCTTATCTCCTCTGTTAATCAGATCTTTTAAAAAACTCAGACATGTCAGGAAAATTCCATGGCTGATAGGCACCAAGATATAGCCTTGTTTCATGCCAGCATCAATGCTAAATTCAAAAGGTACATTCTTTTTATTATGGGTGATTACCTTCATTATATCATGGAAGCCTTTGGTTAGGCAGTATGTTTATGTGGACTGCAAATTTTCAAAAGAACCTTACAGATCTGTTACCATTGATCTATTTTAGTAGGTCTACAAATGCTGTTGTTTGCAGTAGTTTAGTTTAGTTTGGTGTAGTTTATTATCACGTGTAGCAGAGTGCAGTGAAAAGCTTTTGTTGTATGCTATCCAGTCAGCGGAAAGAGAGTTTGTGATTCTAATCGAGCCATTTACAGTGCATGGATACATGATAAGGGAATAACATTCAGTGCAAGATAAAGCCAGCAAAGTCCAATCAAAACTAGTCCGTGTACCAATAAGGTAGATAGTAGTTCAGGACTGCTCTCTAGTTATGGTAGGATGATTCAGTTGCCTGATAACAGCTGGGGAGAAACCGTCACTGAATCTGGAGGTGTGCGTTTCATGGCAAATAGAACCAGGAAATAGAACTGGGAGATCCGCCGAGTCTACGCTTGGTTTCGCCAATGTACAAGAGGCCATATCGGGAGCACCTCATGCAGTCGCTGAGGTTAGAGGAGGTGGGCATGAACCTCTGCCTCACCTGGAAGAACTGCTGGGGTCTCTAGGTGGATGTGAGGTATAGGGACAAATGCTACCTCTCCTGCGGTTTCAGGGGAAAGTACCTGGGGAGGTGATGGTTTGCAATGGAAGGGATTTGTGAACCAACGAGACATGGAGGGAGCAGAGTGGTTTCTGTAGAAAGCGGGACGGGATAGGGATGGGAAGATGTGACTGATGGGATCCTGTTGAAGGTGGCAGAAATGTCCAAGAATGATGTTGGATCGTATGATGTGTTTTATGCGGAGGCTGGTGAAGTGAAAGGAAAGAACCTAGGGAAATGTTTGTCCTGGTTCTGTCTGGAGGGGAGGTTGAGCAAGAGAAGAACTATGGAACACAGAGATGCAGGAGAGGGATCCAGCTACGTTAGCAGGAGGGAAATCACGTTTACTAAATGAAGAGATCTTGGATGTCCTAGTATGGAAAATATCTTAGGAGCAGATGTTGCGGAGATGGAGAAATTGAGAGTATTTGATGGCATCTATGCAAACGGCAGGGTGGGAGGAGTCGGTGAGTTTACAGTAGGCATCAATTGATGTTCTGTCACCTTTGACGGAGACAGAGAGATCAAGAAATTGGAGAAAGGTTTCATAAATACTCTAAGTGCAATTGAGGGCATGATGTAAGTTAGTGTTAAAGTTAATTAAATCAATGAGTGCTGCATGGTGCGAGAGGCAGCCCTGATGTTGCCGTTGATGTAGCATTGAAGGAGTTGGGGGAGCCAGTGTACGTTTGGAACAAGGACCATCTAACCATATAACCATATAACAATTACAGCACGGAAACAGGCCCTCTCGGCCCTTCCAGTCCGTGCCGACCATTTGTTTACCCCTAGTCCCATCTACCTGCACTCAGACCATACCCCTCCATTCCCTTCACGTCCATATACCTATCCACTTTACTCTTAAATGTTAAAATCGATCCTGCCTCCACCACTTCTGCTGGAAGCTGATTCCACACAGCCACCACCCTCTGAGTAAAGAAGTTCCCCCTCACGTTACCCCGAAACCTCTGTCCCTTAATTCTCATGTCATGCCCTCTTGTTTGAAACTTCCCTACCCTCAATGGGAAAAACATATCCACGTCAACTCTGTCTATCCCTTTCATCATTTTAAAGACCTCAATCAAGTCCCCCCTTAACCTTCTGCGCTCCAAAGAATAAAGACCTAACTTGTTCAACCTTTCTCTGTAACATAGTTGCTGGAACCCTGGCAACATTCTAGTAAATCTCCTCTGTACTCTCTCTATTTTGTTGACATCCTTCCTATAACTAGGCGACCAAAATTGTACACCATACTCCAGAATTGGTCTTACCAATGCCTTGTACAATTTTAACATTACTTCCCTACTCCTATATTCAATGCTCTGATTTATAAAGGCCAGCACACCAAAGGCTTTCTTTACCACCCTATCTACATGCGATTCCACCTTCAGGGAACTATGCACAGTTATTCCTAGATCCCTCTGTTCCACAGCATTCCTCAATTCCCTACCATTTACCATGTACGTCCTATTTTGATTTGTCCTGCCAAGATGTAGCACTTCACACTTATCAGCATTAAACTCCATCTGCCATCTTTCAGCCCACTTTTCCAAATGGCCCAAATCTCTCTGTAGACTTTGAAAATCTACTTCATTATCCACAACACCACCTATCTTAGTATCATCTGCATACTTACTTATCCAATTTTCCACCCATCATCCAGATCATTGATGTACATGACAAACAACAGTGGACCCAACACAGATCCCTGAGGCACCCCACTGGTCACCGGCTTCCAACCTGACAAACAGCCATCCACCATTACTCTCTGACATCTCCCATTCAGCCACTGTTGAATCCATCTTGCTACTCCGCCATTAACACCCAAAGATTGAACCTTCTTAACCAACCTTCCATGGGGAACCTTGTCAAAGGCCTTACTGAAATCCATATAGACAACATCCACTGCTTTACCCTCATCAATTTCCCTAGTTACCGCTTCAAAAAATTCAAGAAGGTTTGTCAAACATGACCTTCCAGGCACAAATCCATGTTGACTGTTCCTGATCAGACCCTGTTTATCCAGATGCTTATATATATTATCTCTAAGTATCCTTTCCATTAATTTGCCCACCACTGACGTCAAACTAATAGGTCTATAATTGCTAGGTTTATTCTTTGAACCCTTTTTAAACAATGGAACAACATGCGCAGTACGCCAATCCTCCATCTAAGATGCTGTCTAAGAGGGAATATCTCTGCGGGTCTTGGAGACTACTAACAATAATTTTCTTGTGGCAATGGTTCGATTGCCATTATTGTTTTGGACTAGTCAGATGGAGGTGACAGAGCTGATTTAGAGGCGTCCAGTAAATCGGTCACAGTCATGTTATTCCACAGTTACTATGGACATTCTTGCAAACTCTCAATTGGATGATGATGTAATATAACAGCTGGTGGTGCCTAGAATGGGCGTGTAGCCATTCATTCTATCATTTGTCTCTGATAAAATACAAGAATTCCTCCTAGTTCAAGACATCTCAACAACTTCTTCATCTCTCACATTCTCCGAGTCAAAGGTATAGCCATGGGCACTCGCATGGCCCCAGCTATGCCTGCCCTTTTGTTGGTTACATCGAACAGTCCTTGTTCCAGGTGTACGCTGGCCCTTCCCCCCAACTCTTTCTCTGCTAGGACTGCATCGGAGCTACCTCCTGCACCTTTGGAGAACTCACCACCAATTTCCACCCTGCACTCAAATTCAGTTATCAGAATCTCTGTTATCAGATAACAGCAATAGAAATCAGGCAACTGAATCATCCTACCACAACCAGAGAGCAGTGCTGAACTACCATCTACCTCTTTGGTGACCCTCGGACTATCCATGATCAGACTTTGCTGGCTTTACCCCGCTCTAAACATTATACCCTTATCATGTATCTATACACTGTAAATAACTCAATTGTAATCATGTGTTGTCTTCCTACCGGCTGGATAGCACACACCAAAATCTTTTCACTGTACCCCGATACACATGACAATAAACTAAACTGAACTGAATTCACCTGGACTATATCGGACACCTCGCTCCTCTTTCTTGATCTCTCTGTCTTCATCAATGACATCTATTATAAACCTAGCTATTCCTATAGGTTTCTGGACAATACTTATTCCCACTCTGCCTCTTGCAAAGATGCTATCCCCAACTCTTAATTCTTCCGTCTCAGCCGCATCTGCTCCCAAGATGAGGTTTTCCATATTAGGACACCCGAGATATCCTCATTGTTTACGGGATGTGGGTTGCCCTCTTCTGTCATAGATGGAGGCCTCACACGTCACCTCTGTGCCCCATGGTTCTGAACTCGCTCCTCCTCCCCGCAGAGCAACAAGGACAGTTTCCCTGGTCCTCACCTTTCACCCCTCCAGCGTTTGCATCCAACAATCAGCCTCCGACATTTCCGTCACATCCAAAGTGATCACTAATCACATCTTCCCATCTTCACCCCTTACTGCCTTCTGCAGAGAACACCCCCTCCACAACTCCCTGGTTCACTCTTCCCATCTCACCACAACCAACCCCTCCTCAGGTACTTACTCCTGCAACTGCAGGAGATGCAACAGCTGCCTTTATACCTCTTCCCTCAACTCCATCACGGTTCTTTCAGGGGAGACAGAGGATCACATGCACCTCCTCTAATCTCATCGACTGCATCCAATGTTCCCGATGTGAGCTCCTGTAAATCGCCGAGACATGGCTACCGTTTCGCTGAACACTTATGCTCAGTTCTCCAAGGCCAACAGGATGTCCCGGTTGCTAACCATTTTAACTCCCCTTCCCATTCCCATACTGATCTTTCTGTCCTGGGCCTCCTCCATTGCCAGAGTGAGGCCACGTGTAAGTTGGAGGAACAACATCTGATATTTCGCTTGGGTGCCTTCCAACCCAGCGGTATGAACGTTGAATTCCCTATTTTTAAGTAACTTCTACTAACATTCCCCTCCCTGTCCCCTCCACCTTCCTTGGCCCCCTTCCTCCACCCTAGTCATTTAACCAGTTCCACAGCTCGCATAATGTATCCCTTCTGAGATCACACCTTCCCTAACCAACAATTGGCCTACCAGGGAACCACCCTGCCTGCCGGCCCTGATTTGTTCTGGTCCTTTCTCATCTCCAGTTCTTTCCCACTCCTCACCCCCACTTTCGGTATCGGGAGGGGTGCCGACCTGAAACGCCACCTAACCTTTTTCTCCAGAGATACAGCCTGACCCACTGAGTGTCTATGTCAGCACTTTGTGTCTATCTTTGGTATAGACCAGCATCTGCAGTTCCTTCCTATTTCATGGAAATATATAACATGGGAAACAGCCCCCTGGCTCATACCGATCATCAACCACATATTTCCATACATCCTACATTAATCCCATTTATTCATAAATCTTACTCTTAAATACTTAATAATTTCCTTTAATGGTTTAGTCCATTTTAGTCATTAGTTAAATGGCAATCATACTTCTATAGAATTGACATCACAGTTTAAGCCAGACTAAGTACAAACAGTCAATTTCCACACTTTAAGAACATTAGAGGTTGAGTTTTTAATGACAATTTGTAGTCACCATTTATTTAATTAAAACTATTCATATTCCATAATGGGATTTGAACTGGAATATGTAGATCATTTAATGAGGCCCCTGGATTACTAACAACAGAGAAATGTAGATGCTAGGAACCTGAAGTATAAAAACAGAAATAAAAAGGTCTTCAACTTGAAATGTTTACTATATTTCTCTCTCCACAGATACTTCATAACCCATTGACATTCTCTTTAAATTTCAGAAATCCAGTATTTGTTTTATATCTTTAATTTACTGTGGAATTGAAGGTCAGCAAACACCAAGACTTTCAAAGAGTCAAGGAATCCGAGGCAGGCTGGAATGAACCAAAAATGAATACTTTGATGTTCAGATTGCCTGCTGAGCACAGTTTATGTTCGCCCTGGTTGTCCCTAGGAAATATTAGGGCCATCATGCTCATTTGTCAATATGTTGTGATAACGCCATTGGAAACTATTACATAAAGCAAATCACCTCATCTTTTAAACATGCATTAATTTGTCATGATAACACTTACCCAGCAACAAGTATTTTTGGAATTTCACTAACAAACGCTTCTGCCATTTCCTGACTCCCAACATTCGCAATGCAATGCAGGGCCAGACCCACGAAGACATGGTTGTGGCTGGCGAGGTCATTCTTCAGAGCATTGTTTATTAAACGCATCAACTCACTGTTTGAATTCATTAAGACCGAGATGAAAAGATAACCCTGCAAATATAGTTAAAAGAGATAATAAATGTAAAACTTGTATTATGCACTGGCATAACGGCATGTGGCACTCACACAAACATCATCTGATGCTCTCCTGCAACACTGGTGCTGAGACACAATCTACAGTATATTCATGCAGATATAGAATGGGAAATATGTCTCAGGTAGCAACAGCTGGATGGTTGTTACTCATCACAGAATGGTGACGTTTGTCACTCAAATTTAACAAAATATACACTTTATCCCCCCCCCCCCACTTTCCTGCAGTCAATTTGATGTACACACTACCCTATATCCCAAGTATAAACCCCAAAGTGAGTGGGGTGATTTTCTGCTAAATTTCAAAATCGCTTTCACTTTTAGTTTAATCTTACTAAATTAATCCAGCCCTCTGTCCTGCACATAGGCAATGGTGAGCATCATGAGGCTGCTCGAGATTTTCCAGCCAGGTACAGCACAGGTTTGGTCCAGTTGGATCACCTCGCCCAGCAGAGACATGACCCAGTTGGCGATGGCCTTAGAGAGGACCTTACAGTCCAAATTTAGCAGTGCGATAGGTGTCCAATTCCTGATATCATCCATCTCCTCTTTATGCTTTAGATGGTGATTATGCCCATGCTCATGGTCTGACATGCTGCCTGCATTGATCCACCCACTCCCATAGAGCCGAGTACAAGCCATCACTTCTGGGAGTTTTATTGGAGATAAAATAATACATGGAACCAGTCAGCTCCGCCAGGGTTAGGTTTGGTCCAGACTCTCCGGCTTGTTGCCTGTCAGGACCTCCGTGGCAAAGAACGGGAAGTTCTGAGAGGAGGTGCTACTTATGGTCGTTCTGTCAAAAAAAACGGTATGGAAGGATCCTCAACATTTGTGAGGATGTTACTGAGCCATCCTCTTCCTTAAGGCTGTGGATCAGAATGCTCTCCCTTTGGACCATTTGGAAGTTTCTGACTCCAACCTGCATTGTTTCTCTTTAGTTCCTTGACGCTCTCTGGCGTCAGAAGTTTGCCATTTAACACCCCCCTGCCTGCTTTCAGGTCCTCTTGCAGTTGACAGGAAGCCCAAAGGAGGTAGTGGTCAGGGAAGAACACTGGCAAGACCTTGGTCCATCTGACCATGATACCCTTTGACATGAAGAGGATGTCTATCCGGGACTGGGCTGAGCCTTCCGTTTTTGACGTGGTGAATTGTGGCTGTCCCTGCCTGTATGGTTGCTGAAGGCATTCCACATCTTTGTATCTTTGACCGTCTCCAGCAGGAACCTTGTGGTGCTGTCCAGTCTGCGGTCAGCATCTTCGGATCGTCCAGCGGCACCGCTGTAACCGGCCAGAATGACCGCTGGGATGTCGCCGGCAGCGGTGGGAGCCGCTGGAAGATGGCCAGCCGCTCGCTCCACACGGACAAGGTGTACACATTGTGTACCTTTGTATTTTTGCAGTTCCTCTGCCTACAGTATGTCGATGACTTCCCCAGTTGTTGTCATTCTCTGGCAAGGAGAGATTACTGGCGTCAGTCTGTGGCATGATTTTGTTCTTGCTGGTACCACTTTTCTCATCAGCTTTTTGTTTTTTTGTCGTCATCTTGTGAGTCTTCTTTCTCTTCATTACAGCCTTCCATGCCCCTTCTTGTTCTTCTGCAACTCATCGACTGTCCCTCCTGGGGAAGGGTCTGGGGGTTCATGTCTGGAGTTTGAAGCTTGAGGTGGTCTTGCTCCTCCTGGTCTCGTTTTCTGCTGGGATTTTGGTGGCGATAGAGGGTGCGTCAACATTTCTGGGGCTGTTGTTAGCATCTGGCCCTCTTATGGTCTGTGCACAGATTCCGGTTCAGTTAGGGCTGGCCCTGTAGAGGTGGCTGCTTCCCCTCTCAGGTTGCATCACTTGCTTTTCTCGCAGTCCTTGGTATGTTGGCCTTCATGCTTGCAGTTCTTGCAGATGACTGCACTGCCTTGGGCCTCCACATATCTGGGTTTCTTGCAGTTGCGAAACACCCTGGGCTGTCATGTCTACGCCATCACCCCTTGGTTCCCTCGGATAGGGTGTGGATTATGGCTCCTTTGTTATCCACCTTCAGTTTGACTTTGACCTTGTTGGTCCTGATCCCGAACAAATCGTTCATGTCAACACAGCTTCCTGCTCATTAATACAATGAGCTGGGAAGGTGAGGACATCCACGACTGGCACATGTGAGTTAAACATGTGCACTGTGAATCTTGTTTACATTTTTTCCTGCCAAAATAATATTTATGCAGAATAATTAAAAATATGTACAAAAGAAGAACAGTGCAAAAACTCTTCCGACATTCTCAGCGACCATAGATACATTCATTAGCATTATATTTGGTTGTGTTCACAAAACTATCATTATAGCAGGCACCCTTCACACTCATGTGGCCCCTTGGGGTAATATCCTTTCCCATGTTTCAGGGGCATCTCCACCAGACCCGGCCCCTGCTCACTCCCGAAGACTGGGAATAAGAGAGGAGGTGGAGGTAGTTGGCAACGGCGGCGAATGCTGGACAAAAGACCCAGTAAGAAGATCCGAGAGGTCTTACCTTCTGCGCTCTCAAGGTCGGCTGTGGGAGGTGCCCCCTGGGATTAAGGGCTGAAGAGGGTCATGCATGGAAAGGGACGATGGTTCGCAGGACAACCAGAATGTGGGCAATGGCGGCAACAGGCCTTTGTGGCTAGCTCTGTGGGAGACTGCTAGAGGCGATGAGATTGGAAAGAGTCTTGGAGATGATGGTCTGGTGTTTGTCTGTAGAGTCATGATCAAAGAGGTGTCTGAGACCTGGTGCCTGGCCTCAGCTGGCACATGGCCTGCAGAAGGGTTCCAACCCAAAACGTCAGCTCTCCATGTTCTCCAGAGATGCTGCCTGACCCGCTGAGATATACCAGCACATTGTGTCTCAGCACAGTAGGTCAGCCCCCCAGACTACCAAGGCATCTCTCTTGTGTGGGTTTAATGACAATGTTGGGAGTGTTGCCAAGTGAGCAGAGCAATGTGTGTTCAGAGAGGGATGAGATCGGAGTGGAGAAGTCAAGACAGTTGATGTCACACCGCCAGTTGAACGTAAGAAGGTCCAAAGAGGATAGAAAGCCAGGGGGAGACATGGTGGAATGTCAGGAGATGGAGTCATCACTGGGAGGTGACCTCTACTGTACTGAGACACAAAGGCATGGAGGTGGAGAAAAGATCCACATCATGGTGGGCTCGTAACTAATGGAGGTATTAGCATAGGTGTACAAAGTTAAGGCCTCTGCTGAGGACTGACCATTCTGCATCAGAAAAAGGGTTGGGATAATGGCTAGGGTCAAAGCCAGGCTCAGAGAGGGGCAGAGGGGTGGAGGAAGGCTTGGGGGATGGCACTATGGGGAGTGATGGTGGCTCAGAGGAGAGGGGCGTGTGATGGGTGGTGGTGTACGTATTTATACTCATTTCATGATCCACCATTTGGCCTTCTGTGCCGTGGCATCTCAAATTTCATGAAAATATTTCATAATTGCATGGAGAGTACCTACTTTTTCCACAAGTCCTCTCTAAATTTCCCAACACTTATCTTAAACCTATGTCACCTAACAGATACAAATCTATTAAAGGAACTTGTTTCTAACTATCTACCCTATCTACAGGAGGGGGCACAGTGGTCCAGCTGTGGAACTTCTACCCTACAGCATCAGAGCCAGAACGTGGGTGCTGTTTGTGTGAAGTTTGCACGCTCTCTCTTTGATTGTGAAGATTTCTTCCGGGAGCTCAGGTTTTCTCCCACATTCCAAAGACATGCAGGTTTGCAGGTTAATTCGCCTCCGTAGTAACCTACTCATGTGTAGGGAGTAGATGAGAAAGAGGGATGACATAGTGTGAAGGGGTGATCGATGGTCGTCATGGACTTGATGGGCTGAAGGGTCTGTTTTCATGCTGTATCTCAAAACTAAACTAAAACTAAACTATATCCCTCACAACATTGTACGCCTCAATCAGATCCCTCTTTAGCGTTCTCTGGTCCAAAGAAAATGAACTCAGCTATCCAGACTCTCCTCTCATCTTCTCCAGTGCAATAAAGCCCTTCCCACGGGGTGCTAACCAGAACTATAGACAAGCCTCTGGCTGCAGCTGCACTATTGATTTATACAGCTGTATCATATACCTGTTCTTGATCAAGTAGATAGGCTAAATTGGCTAGACTAGGTTAGTGAATATCCATTTCAAGCAATAAACATTCACTTGGCCCTGATGTCAGCAAGCAACTGGGAAAAATGGGATTATCATGCTCATACCACACATATATTTGAACTTTTCACAGTAAAAATTGTTTTCAAAATCCTGTTATTTTTATGTGTGTCAAAGACAGTGATTCTGTTGGTAATACTCATACTTACTTTATTAGCCATGTATGTTTTGCAACATACGAGGAATTTGATTTGCCAAACAGTCATACTAGTAAAAAGCAACAGAACACATACATTTTTTTTAACATAAACATCCACAGTGACTCCTCCACATTCCTCATTGCGATGGAAGGCGAAAAAAAGTTCACTCTTCCCTTCTTTGTTCTCCCGCGGTCAAGGGCCTCGAGCCTTCCGTTGATGGGACGACCTTGACTCCTGTAGCCGGCGGCGGGCCCTCCGCGTCGGGGCGATCAAGCTCCCGCATCGGGGGGGATGTCAGTACCCCGCGCCGGGAGATCGGACCCCGGGTCGGGGCTTGTCAAACGTCGTGCGACGTTCATTAAAACAAATAACACTGTCATTTACATTCAAGAATCAAAACAACATTTCCCTTGTTAAATAACACCAAGATGGTAACTATTGTCCAACTTACGATTTGTTTCTCTGTGTATTTATTGGAACTAAGCAGATTGATTGCCTCCATGTGACCAAAGTCAACGTCGTGGCCAAGGAGGAAGATGAAAAGTAGTTTGCAAATGTATTTTTTCTTACTGTAGCCATCCAAAGCCTTGTCACCTGCAAATCAAAGCAAGCAACAATAAATAAATATATTCATAGGCATATTCCCCTCCTTATTAAATGTTACATGAAAATCATAGCAGGTATACCTATGACAAGAACAAATCAATATATTTTTACAATCTGCTTGAAAGGGAATATGCGCATTACTTTAGAAGACTGGAGTGTCAAGATTTCCCAAATTCTTGTACAGAACTGTAACTTCCATTATGATATTAGCACTAAACACTACTAAACACATCAATTAAACTCAACCCCATTCCACACCAAACTAACAATTGTTTGAATTTCTTCAACGATAGTTCAAGCCAAATTATATTATTAGAATGTGGAGGGAAATAGACAGACGATGTTTTAGGCCTGAAACATCCCAAAACATAATTTGTCCATTTCCCTCCACAGATGCTGCCTGACTCGCTGAGTTCCTCCAGCACTCAGTTTAGATGATTATTGTCATGTGTACCGAGGTACAGTGAAAAGCTTTGTTTCATACTATCCAATCAGCGAAATGACTGTACATGATTACATCAAGCCTGCAAAGTGTACAGATACAGGATAAAGGGAATATTATTTAGTGCAAGATAAGGTCCAGTAAAATCCAATTAGAAATAGTCAACGGGTCTCCAACGGGGTAGATGATAGCTCTGGATCGAACTCTAGGTGATGACAGGATGGTTTAGTTGCCCTATAATAGCTGGGAAGAAACTGTTCAAGAAATGGAGGTATGCATTTTCACACTTCTGTACATTTTGCCTGATGGGAGACGGGAGAAGAGGGAGTACCGGGGTGAGACTCGCCCGTGATCATGCGGGTGGCCTTGCCAAGGCAGCGTGGTGTAGATGGTCTGGGCTACATCCACAGCTTTCTGCAATTTAGAAACATAGAAACATAGAAATTAGGTGCAGGAGCAGGCCATTTGGCCCTTCGAGCTTGCACCGCCATTCAATATGATCATGGCTGATCATCCAATTCAGTATCCTGTACCAGCCTTCTCTCCATACCCCCTGATCCCTTCAGCCACAAGGGCCACATCCAACTCCCTCTTAAATATGGCCAACGAACTGGCCTCAACTACCTTCTGTGGCAGAGAATTCCACAGATCCTATGTGGCAGTAGGAAAACTTCAGTGAATCATGGTTGCATGGTAGGCTGGATTTGTTTGGTATGCTGCACTTTGTTTATTGCTTAAGATTCCAGCATCTGCCTTTTTTTTGCTATTTGTGGAGTTATCTATGCATGATGATTAATAAGGGTAAAAAAAAACACAAGCAAGAAAACTAGTTGACACTGCAAGTACCATAACCTCAAATGGAAATAATATGAAGATCCTTTACCCATTATTGCTTAGTTTGCAGTAGATGGCATTGAGATTCCTATGCTCCAGATAGTTCACATTGCTTCATCAATGGCCTTCTTTCTATCTGATGGTCAAAAGTGACGGTTTCGCCTCATCAAATGACACAATACACATTTGGATGCACCAAAACCTAAACAATGTTAGGGCAGGGGCTAAAAAAGTAGCGAGTAATATTCACATCATTAAAGTGCCAGGCAACACCTACTCCAACAAAAGAAGTCTAATCAACAACCCTTGACATTCACTATCATTTCCATCCTGTGGGTCAGCATTGTTCAGAAACTTAACTGGACCAGCTATAATACTGTGGCTTTAGGACAGCAAGTAACTCACCTCTTGACAGTCCAAACCCTTTCTACACCTGCCATACACAAGTATGATGGAACGCTCCCACATACCCAAATGACTTATCTGCCGCTCCAATTCACACACAAAGAGTTTGACTGGAATCCCACCAAGCACCCTAAACTGACACGCGCACACCATGCCCCCAGATAGTGAAATGCACATTCTCACCTCGGCTACTTTCACAGCATCTCTAAAACCCTTGAACTCTACCATCAGGTAGAACGGCTTCACGTGCAAGGGAATACCACGATGTTCCCCTCCATTTCACACACACAGCAACATATTTCTGTCCCTTCATTTCTGCTGGGTCCTAATCCCTCATTCAGGTGTATCTTCATTAGAAGGGTATAACAGTTCAAGATGGTGTTCAGCAGCACTTTCACAAGAGCAATTAGGGATGAGCAATAAATGCTGTCCCTGCTGATGTTGCTCAAATCTTAACAATAAATTCTAAAAAAAAAAATCACAGCAGTGCATTGCAGGGAGATGCCTTTGTACCAGATGTGCCGCAGTTCGTGCAGGAGATGATGAAAAAAACCTTCACAGCTAATAGTCTGCAGCTCAATGGCACAATAACCTTCATTCTAAAACAGATATCTCAAGCAATTAAGCAATCCAAATTCTAGAATAAAGTGATTAACTTTTATTAGCAACACTGTCTTAAAGGCATCAGCATTCCAAATCCGCAAACCATTTACACTCTTCGTCCTTCTGAATTCTCCGTGCAATAGTTATCCAGATTGCTTAACCCTCTTAAGGACCTGTCGCACTTAGATTATTTTTTCGGCGACTGCCGGCAACTGTCAGTCATAGCAGGTCGCCAAAAAAGCGGCGACTGGACCCCCCCCATCCCTATTGACAATGTCTACCACAAGCTACCACCTAGTCAATGGCAAGCTACCGACAACCATTAGGATGCCCACCTACGACCACACCTACGGCCACACAGGCGAGAACCAAAGTCAACTTACGTCCACCCATGACAAGCTACGACAAGCAACAACCCTGTCGGCGACAACAGAAGACAAATGAAGACAATTCAAATGCCGGTACCCGTCTCCGGTTGATGTAGGCTGCCATAGGAAGTCGCCAATGGAATTCACCGAAGTCAGCACCCGGCGACACCAACTTCACCTGGCGACAACCTGCGTCATCCTGGCGACAACCTACGACAGCACCTACGACAGGAGAAGACAAGCTACAGTCGCCGAAAAGTTTTGAACATTTCAAAATCCAGCGGCGACCAGAAAAACGTTACGACTCTTTAGGTGACTTGAGGAGACTATTCACGACCATACAGGCATCACCCCGCAACCATGTGGCGACAGCCTAGTCGCCTATAGTCGTAGAAAAAATCACCTAAGTGGGACAGGGGCTTTATGGCCACTTCATATCTCATACACCTGGTCACTCCATACCTTCAGGTCTCAACCACTTTTCAGGTCGAGGCCACAAGCACTGATTCCTTCATAAACTCTCCCATTATTGTGCAACATATAACGCGATTATAACGTGACTCCAAATTAATAAGTATGTAAGGTTATACTCTCCAGTTCTGCCTTCATCTTTCTTAGTTAAGTCTTCTTCTTGTGGGATCCGCATTCAAGAAGTACCAGGAACAGTGAATGTATAATACGTTTCTTTTGTTCAATGGTAAACAGCACTATTTGAAAATTATGCCAATGCATTTCTTTTTCTTTTCATATAATCAGACGAATGACCATGAAAAAAACTGAAGTAAACTGGCGGTGACGATCACATGAGCTACAAGGTTGAATTTGACTAACCTTGAAATTGATGGACCAAATGAAGACTGAGAAAAGAACACCTGTTGGTCTGAATTTCAAAACTGCAAGCCTGCATGAGGAAGGGCAAAGGTGTGATATGGAATGGTCGGGCAGGAGGCCACACACCACCAGGTTCAGAAACAGCTACTTTCTTACAACCTTCAAGTTTTGAACTAACCTTATCCTACATTGGTAACAGGATGCTCTGGACCACCTCTTGGATTACTATCGATTTTTCTTTCTAATTGTGTTTTGCACCAATGTCTTATTTTTGCAAAGTTTTTTCATTGTATTATAGAAATAATGAACTGCAGATGCAGTGAACAACACAAAAGGTTACAAAGTACTAGAGTGACTCAGCCGGTCAGGCAACATCTTTGGAGAATATGAATAAGTGATATTTCGGGTCTTGATTCGATATCATTACTCCAGCACCTTGAGTTTGTTTTCTCTTCTTATTGTCTTGCAGAATTTAGTTTAGAATATGGGAATAGAATCATGGAAACAGGCCCATCAGTCCCCCGAGTCCACTCCAACCATCGATCGCCTGCTTTCACTAGTTCTTTGTTCCACTTCCTCATCCACTCCTTACAATTTATAGATGCAAATTAATCTACAACCCCTTAGGGATATGGGGGGGATATCAGAGCACCCAGAGGAAACCCATATTTAGTTGATATACAGCGCGGAAACAGACCCTTCGGCCCACCGAGTCTGCATTGACTAGCAATCCCCGCACATTAACACTATCCTACACACACTAGCGACAATTTACACATACACCAAGCCAATTAACCTACAGACCTGTACGTCTTTGGAGTGTGGGAGGAAGCTGAAGATCTCGAAGAAAATGTACAAACTCCGTACAGAATGCACCCATTGTTGGGATCGAACCTGGGTCTCCGGCGCTGCAAGCGCTGTACTGCTGCGTCACCATGCATATGGTCCTAGAACATGCAAACTCCACACAGACAGCACCCAAGGTCAGGATCGAACGCAGGCCTCTGGCATAGTGAGCTGTGCCAGTGTGTCGTCATAATGCTGTCATACAATTATGTATTATTTATGTGTAATGAATGTTTTTTTTGTTTTCTGGGTCTGTGCACCTGTACGGCGCATCTGTAGAAGTTTGTGAGAGTTGATGGAGACACGCCGAACAGCCTCAGACTTTGAAGTAGAGGCACTGGTGTGCTTTCTTGGCGTTTCAGGTCGTGACCCTGCATCAGGGCTGATAGTGTAGAAGGGAGTTAGCCAGTATTAGAAGATTGGAAGAAGGGGTGAGACAGGGACTGGCAGATTAAATCAGGTGAAGTTGGGGATGATAAGCAGATGGAGCAACACGAAGAAGGAGCTTGGGGTAAGTTTACTGACAGAGGCTGGTTGGTGATAGGTGGTGACAGGTAGGAAAAAGGGACCTGTAGAAAAAGGGACAGGTAGGAAAAAGGGACCTAAAAAGGGGTTTAGGCAAATATTGAAGCAAAAGGGGAGGTGAGAGGAAAGGGAATGAAGAGACAGAGGCTGGAAGGTGATGTCAAAACAGACAAGATAGCGATAAGAGGCAGAATATACAAGATGGGGGTAACTGTGAGGGTGATGAGCCAATGGAATCAGCTGAGGGTGATAGGATTGGAGGGGGGTAGGGTGGAAATGAAAACAAAGCTAAGCAAAGGGAGCAAACTTAGGTGGTCCAGTGGATTGGAAACAGTGTTCATACCAATGATTTGCAAGCTGGGACACAAGGGATCCCAGATGCTGGAGTCTGGAGCAATAAACAATCTGCTGGAGGAACTCAACGTGTTAAACAGCTGGTTGGTTTTGAGGGAGGAGATACGAGTAGAGGCATTTCCTGCAGGAAAGTTTCAGGGGATGGGGTGGTTTGGTTGGGAAGGGATGAGTGAAGCAGGGAGTTGCGGATGTAACGGTCTCCCCCTCCCCTGGAACTTTCCCCTGCAGCTGCAGGCGATGCAACAACTATCCTTATACCTCCTCCCTCAACTCCTCCAGGGACCCCGACAGTCCTTTAAGGTGAGGCACTTGCATCTCATTCAACGTCATCTACTATATCCGTTATTGGTGGTGTGGGCTCCAAGCACAGACTCAGCAATCTTTTGGCTGAACACTTATGCACAGTCCGCTAGTTCCACTGTTCGCATTTTCCTGTATTCCTTCATTATCACCTGCCCAACAATGAGCCAGTATGGGTCATTTGTTGCTGGCCCCCCACTCGTTGTGGCCTTTTCCTACCTCTAGTTTCCCCCCTCCACCCCGCCCTCTCTACTTTCAATCTGAACATAGGTTCCGACCCAAAACGTCACCCATCCTTTTTCTCCAGAGATTTTGCCTGACCCGCTGAGTTACTCCAGCACTTTGTGGTTGTCCTGGGTATAAACCAGCATGTGCAGTTCCCTCCTACACTTGGTGTCATTGATTTGGAGACGGCTACATCAAGAGCACTGAGTGCAAAAGACTAGGGAGGTGCACAGACATGTCTGCCCTACTGGAAAGGCTGTTGTAGTCCCCGGAGAATAGAGAAAGGGGTGGTATCAGGAAAGGTGCTGCACATCCTACAGTTGCAGGCTAAAGTACTAGGGGATGGGGAGGAATGAGTGGACCAGGGTTAGAGGATAGACCCTGCGAGAAACACAAAGGGATAGAATGATGGTAGGATCCTGTTGCAGTTGGTGGATATGGAAAAGGATAATTTACTGTAGTGGGGTGGAAAGATTAGAGGATTAGAGGAACCTTGTCTCTGTTCTAAGAGCCAACATCTGAGAAATGTAGGAAATGCCGCTCAGGCTCTACCAACTTTGTCAGAAGGGAATCTACGCTTGACCCGTCCTGGAATGGAAAGTCTCATGTTGAGAACTGCTATGGCGGAAACAGTTAAACTGAAAGGGATAGCGGTCGAGTTTACTTTAAAGTGGAAGCCTGTTTTGTGATCAAGGGTTCAATCCGTGGTTGCCAGTTTCTGATATTAAAGATTTCTAAATGCACTGAAGAAGTGAGCTACTGCCCATACGAGATGTCCACTGCTTTCAGGGATAAACCAACCAGATCCCCTTTACAGATCAAGAACAGCAACAAAACATGAAATTAATATTGAGCAATAAATATAGATCCAATGACATATGAGGGTAATGTTGAGTCAAAAAAAGGTATAATTCCTGAGTACTGCTGGACAGCAAAGGGCATGTCAATATTTAAGGTAGTTAAACATAGTCACGGTACCAAACTGTATTAGAAAAAAATTCAAACCCTTGTGAAAGCCGAAGATGAATAGCATCATAATTCAAAATTATAGTAATGATTAGTGATACCATACAGAAATGCTTTGTTTGATCAACATTGTGGTTTTTTTTTTAACAGAAAAGATCAAAGCTGCATGCAATGTATTTAATTACCTCAAGTCTTCCTTCACAATAAATTGCATGCAGTTTTGATCTTTTTTGTGCCACATAATAGACTACATGATAAGATTAGAGTTTAGTGATGCAGGGAACAATAATCAGAATTAATGCAAAAAAAAAACTGGGAATGGTGTGAAGATTGCTGTTCAGATTGCCACAGAGAACCAACAAAGGTTAGTTCAAATAGGCTGATCCTGCAATATATATTCTATTTACTTGATTCTACTTTGTTTCTGGCATATGCGCAATCTGCAATTCGGGCATAAATTGCACCCAAAACATTAGTAGTTTTAAATGTCTTTTCCCTTGTATTTCTGTACAAACTTATTTGCCTATTGCTGAATGTCAAATCTATATTGAACCACTATACAGGATGGAGCTCATTTCCACTTCTTAAAAATGTACTCTTTGACATGACTCAATGGCATGCTGATACAATTTGATTATTGCATACATTTTAACAGAGTTTCCTTCCATCATCGATCAATAAACTACTTAAAAATAATCAAATAATTTTAATAAATTACCAATTCATTCGCTATTATATCCTTGCAAAATTAATTATTTATAAATCGGCCCATTAATATCCTTGCAAATAAAAACGGTTTAATTTTGAGACGTTTCTTACCGGCCTCAAAACAAGTACAATTAGTATGGAACACCTCATTTTGCACGCAGATGCGGTGTAGACAGAGGAATTGGGAGCATGGGATAGTCTTCGCAGGAAGCAGGGTGGGAAGCAGGGTTGTTGAGATAGTTGTGGGAGTCAGTGGATTGGTAATAGACGTCAGTCAATAGTCTATTTCATGTGATGGAGACTGGGAGATCAAGAAAGGGGAGGGAGGCGTCGGAGGTGGTCCAAGTAAATTGGAGTGCAGGATGGAAATTGGTGGTGAAGTTGATGAAGTCCATGAGTATTGCACGGGTGCAGGAGGTAGCACCGATGCAATCATCAATGAAATGGAAATAGAGTTTGGGGATAGGGCCAGTACACACCTGGAACAGGGATTGTTCAACGTACCCTACAAAGAGACAGGCACAGCTGGGGCCCATGCGCGTGCCCATAGCTACGCCTTGGACTTGGAGGAAGTGGGAGGAGTCAAATGAGAAGTTGTTGAGGGTGAGGACCAGCTCCGCTTGGCGGAATAGAGTTAGTAGACGGAAATAGGATGGTTCTGCGGTCAGGGAAGAAAGTGAGGGCTTTAAGGCCTTCCTGGTTGTGGGTGGAGGTGTAGAGTGAGTGAATGTCCATAGTAAAGATGAGGGAGTGGGGGCTCGGAAAGCGGAAGTCATTAAAGAGACGAAGGGCATGTGAGGTATCGTACACATAGGTCGGGAGAGATTGGAACGGGGGGGATAGGGTGGAGTCGAGGTACATGGAAATCATTACCCTGGGACAGGAGCAGGCAGGAACAATGGGTCTGCAGGGTATTGTGTTTGTGGATTTTGGGGAGAAGGTAAAACCGGGCTGTGCGGGGCTGGGAAACGATAGGGTTGGAGGCTGTGGAAGGCAGACAGCCAAAAGTGATTAAATCAGTAATGGTCTTTGAGATTAAGGCCTGGTGCTCATCTGCGGGATCATGTCACACCAGACGGTTGATGTCACACCAGTAGTTAGAAATAGAGGTCTAGAGAGGGTAGAAGGCCATTCTGGAGAGTCCAAGAGGAGGGGGACCAATGGAAATGGGAGAAGGGGTCATCACTGGGTGGTGAGGACCTCTTCCCAAAGAATTGCGGATGCTGGTTTAAATCAAAGGTAGACACAAGATGCTGGAGTAACTCAGCGGGACAGGCGGCATCTCTGGAGAGAAGGAATGAGTACCGTTTCGGGTCGAGACCCCTTTTCAGTTCTTCAGTCAGACCCTTCTTCAGTCGAGACCCTTCTTCAGTCAGACTGAAGAAGGGTCTCGACCCGAAACGTCACCCATTCCTTTTCTCCAGAGATGCTGCCTGCCCGCTGGGTTAATCCAGCATTTTGTGTCTATCCCCGAGTTTGATGATAGGTATAGATGATGTTGAACACCAAGCTGTAGTCGATGAACAATAGTCTGACCTTTGTGTTTTTATTGTCTAAGTGGTTGAGTGCAGAGTCGAGTGCAATAGGATTAGTTTGAAGAAGTCACTTCCAAATTTCCACTAGTACATCTGTGCTTCCACCAGTACGTTCAGGAAGGCCCAGGCTACACTTTCTGTTGAGACTGGTGGCACAGCGGCAGTGACCGGGTTCCATCCTGACTATGGGGACTCTCTGTGCTGAGTTTGTACATTCCCCCTGTGACCGTGTGGGTTTTCCCCGGATGCTCCAGTTTCCTCCCATACTCTAAGGATTACAAGTTAATTGGCTTTGTTAAAATTTGTAAATTGTCCCTGGTGTGTGGTGGGATAGTGCTAGTGTATGGGGTGATCGCTCGTCCGCGCTGTATCTCTAAACCAAACTAAACTGGACATGCTTTGAGCAGGCGTGCAATCCGTGGCCAAGACCAGAGAGGGGAGTTTTAAAACAGACTCACTGGGCTTTACATGTTAAGGGTTACTAGGGGGAATGGTAAGGAGAGAGGTCTTCAGACCAGGAGCCTGGCTGTGCCTGTTAGCTGCACCATTCATTCCAGTTGTAATCGAGTGCACAGGCAGAGGCAGGAATGATCATCTCTACATTGCGTTCCAGAGCTGCCGAGGGGCTCAATGGAGGGCTGGGTATCTATGTTCACAAAGAGTGTTTGTAGGATTGGACAGGCTGGATGCAGGAAACATGTTCCCCATGTTAGGGGAGACCAGAACCAGGGGTCACAGTTTAAGAATAAGGGGTAGGCCATTTAGGATTGAGATGAGGACAATCGTTTTCACCCAAAGAGTTGTGAATCTGTGGAATTTTCTGCCTCAGAAGGCAGTGGAGGCCAATTCACTGGATGTTTCCAAGAGTGAGATTTAGCTCTTAGGGCTAAAGGAATCAAGGGATAGGGGGGAAAAAAGCAGGAACGTGGTACTAATTTTAGATGATCAGCCATGATCATATTGAATGGCGGTGCAGACTCGAAGGGCTGAATGGCCTACTCCTGCACCTATATTGGATATTTCTATGTCTATCTCTTGCAGCACAAAAGGATCACACCTTTCCAATCCATCTACCTGTCCAAGTACCTTTTAAATATTGTTGTTGTACTTACCTCAGTTGCTTCGTCAGGCAGCTCAGACAGCCTGAGGATGCACCACTGTGTTTGAAGAAGTTACCCCTCAAGTTCCTGTTAAATGTTTTCCCTCTCACCCGTAAACCTATTCCCTCTAGTTCTTGATTCCCCTATGCTGGGAAAAGGATTCTGTACATTCACCCTGTCTATTCGCATAATGATTTACACACCTCCAGAAGGTCACCCCTCAGCCTACTATGTTCCAAGGAATGAATCACAGCTTGCCGGAAGATTGTAGAACTGAGATGTAGAGGGGTCTGATTGCCCTAGCGCAAGATTTGGAAAAGCCTACTTTGCACTTTAAGGAAGTAATTAGAAAGGGTAACAGTACATTATTATATATTGTGAGTGGAATAAATGCAAAGATGGAGGTTAAGGCTTGTTATTTGAGACTTGGTGAGATAATATTGTTACTTTTTTTAAAGAGTGTTAATGCAATGCAAGCAGTTCAGTAGCTGCCCATTTCAGACTACTTTCTGGAATGGACAAGTTGTCTTATGAGGAATGGTTAAACTGGCTTTGGTCATACTTGTGGGAATTTAGAATAGTAAGAGGCAAATAAGAATCTGAGGGTCTTGACAGGGTTGCTATGCAAAAGTCAAGGACTAGCAGTTTCTGTTTTAAATAAAATTTAAGACAGAGGAGGCAAAACATTTTCTGCAATTTGATACTAATTTCCCAGCACAATAATCTGGCTCTCAACACCAGCAAAACTAAACAACTGATTGTGGACTTTGGAAAGGGTAGGATAGGGACCCACAATCCCATTTATATCAATGGTGGAAAGGGTCAAGGACTTCAAAGTCCTGGGCGTGCATATTTCCGAAGATCTTTCCTGGTCCCAGCACACTGATGCAATTATAAAGAAAGCACATCAGCGCCTCTACTTCCTGAGAAGATTACGGAGAGTCGGTATGTCAAAGAGGACTCTCCAACTTCTACAGGTGCACAGTGGAGAGCATGCTGGCTGGCTGCATCGTGGCTTGGTTCGGTAACTTAAGCGTCCAGGAGCGGAAAAGAATGCAGAAAGTTGTGACCACTGCCCTGTCCATCATCGGCTCTGACCTCGCCTCCATCGAAGGGATCTATCGCAGTCACTGCCTCAAAAAGGCAGCGAACATCATCAAAGACCCACACCAACCTGGCCACGCACTCATCTCTCTGCTACCATCGGGTAGAAGGTACAGGAGCCTGAAGTCTGTTACATCCAGGTTCAGGAACAGCTTCTTCCACACAGCCATCAGGCTATTAAACTCGCCAACAAACAGACTCTGAACTGTAACAGCCTATTGCACTTTAGCTGTTCATTTTTGTGTATATTTGACTGAACTGTTCTGTATTTATGCTTACAATATTCTGTTGTGCTGCAGCAAGCAAGAATTTCATTGTCCTGTCTGGGACACATGACAATAAACTCTCTTGACTTGACTCTTGACTCAAAGGGGAAGCCATTTTTAAGGCAGAGGCAGATAGATTCTTGATAAGCGAAGAGGTGAAATGGCTGGCAGTAGACTGAAAATCAGATTAGCATTGCATGACAAAGCTAACTCTAGAGTTCAGATGCACATTTGTGGGTATGTACAACAGGACACCTCGACCAATCTGCATCCTTCCCAACAGGGAAAGAACACGCTGGATCTAGCTTTTTGGAACAAAATGGGGAAGGTGAACCATCTTTCAATTAGGTCTAATTTCTGCAGTATTCATCATTAGATTTTGAATGGTTATGGCTAAGGTTAAGCAGCAATTACATGCAAAGTGAAAACTCAGTTTAGATTGAGGAGAGCTAACTTTAGTGAGTAATCCAAATTGCATTAAAAATAAGAGATGAATCAGAAACAAAAGCGGGAGGCCTTCAATTAGGGTTGATCTGGATATTGAACAGACACAGACGCATGATGGGATTGGCAATCCAAAAGCCTTCAGATAACCTAAAGATAACATTAGTCAGGCAAAAGGAACCCTTTTGAGAGAACAAGAATATAAAACCAATGGTGTAATGCTGAGTTATACGGCCAAATTTGGAATATTGTGAACAGTTTTCGCCCCCATATCTGAGGAAGGATGTACTGGCTTTGGAGAGAGTCCCTAGGAGGTTTATGAGAATGATTCCGGGGATGATTGGGTTAACGTATGAGTATTTGATGGCTCTGTGTCTGTACACGATGGAGTTTAGAAGGATGAGGGGAAGATTTCATTGAAACCTGCTGAATAATGAAAGGCCTAGATAGAGTAGGTGTGGAGTGGATGAGTCTAGGACCAGTGGGCACAGCCTCAGAATAAAAGGACTTACTTTTCGAAAGGAGATGAGGAGGGTGGTGAATCTGTCATTGTCACAGACGACAGTGGAGGCCAAGTCATTGGATATTTTTAAAGTGGACTTTGATAGGTTCTTAATTAGTAAAGGTGTTAAAAGGTACAGGGAGAAAGCAGGAGAATGGAGTTGAGAGGGAAAATAGAACAACCATGGAGTGGATTTGATGGGCCAAGTGGCCTAATTCTGCTCCTATATTTGATGAACTTATTGACTTTAGACATACAGCATGGAAACAGGCCCTTCGGCCCACCAAGTCCACGTTGACCAGCAATCACTCCATACACTGACACTACACTACATACTAGGGACAATTTTACAACTTACCAGTGCCAATTAACCTACAAACCTGTATGCCTTTGGAGTGTGGGACGAAACAGAAGCACTCGGAGAAACCCCACGTGGTCACAGGGAGAATGTACAAACTCCATACAGACAACACCTGTAGTCAGGGTCGAACTGGGGCCTTCTGGCACTGTAAGGCAGTAACTACCGCTGCACCACTGTGCTGCCAAGGTAAATACAACTAATAATGGAGAACAATACGAAAGATAGCAGGTACAAACAGATCCACAAATAAAACAATGGGCTGCAAAGAAATAAATCAGTGTCTTTATAAGGTTGTAAATATATCATCCATCAAATGAGAGAAAAATCACTTGAAAATACATCAATTTCAAATATTAAAGAAGTAGTCTTAGACAAAATCATGAATAGTTACCTAGTCCACGTTAGTTGGAATGGTGCACCAAACCATAACTTCCTAATTTGAAATCATTTTTCGGAAAAAAATACAAATTTTGTTTGAATAATTCCAAATTCAGGGGATATAAATATATTAAGTAAAAAAATAAAGAAATAAAAACAGCTTCTCACTGGGTATATGCCAATCTATACGGTTGATACTTTAAAAATGAAATAAAAACCATTTTCTGGTTTCTTGTGTGAATTCTTCTGCCGGCCAAATAGTTTTACAGCCACTGGTTAACATAACACCCAAAGAACTGACACCTGAGAAAAGGAGGCAATGGAAAATGGAAATTATCATGAGAGTTGCTGGGTCTTGGGGCAGATCTTGTTTCATGGTGAGAAGAAAACACCACAGTTTTACCACTGTCTTCAAATACTGGCCCATGATATTAGTTGACTTCCTTAATGTTTTTTCTAGACCATTGAACAATGAGAAAAAAATCTGTTATCAAGATCATTACAGAGAGATATTGCAGTGGTTTTGTGAACACAAAGATTATATCGCAATTATTGATATAAATGATCAATTAGTTCACTTTAGATCAAGGTGTTTTAAGAGAAATGTGTCAATTCCAGGATATCATAACAATATTTTCTGTAACCTTTTTGTTTCAATGAGCTTGAGCTCAGCAATTATGAGGTAATGATTCAGAATTAAATCCATCAATTCAATCTTTATTTTTCAATGTTAATTTTTAGGTTAATTGTACAAAATTGGTCATAGTAATATATTTTTTTTATTTAATGTACAAAAACATTGTTTACACCTATTATTTTTACAGAGGAAAACAAAACATGGCCAGTATCCTATAAAAAATGACAATAACTATGCCATCTGTTTAGATACAACCTCACTTTGCTGTGGGTCTGGGTTGGCTCCAAATCAGCAAGTTCCTTCCAACTGCAGTAACAAGCAAATCTGAGCAAGTGGTCTATCCCTGTGACTTCTCGACTGAATGTAGTAACATTCCAACATTTGGTCTTATTGCAGCATTGGACAATAATACAAGGAGGATTCATTGGTCTGATTACAGAGAATGTGGTTTTGTTGTCATGTACACAGTGGAGCACTCATCCCTTGACCGCATTAACATCCATCCTCATGAATCAATGATGACTCTCTGAAAATGTTCTCAGTCATTGTAATTTAAAAGCTGTATTGATGGGGTTGATATCTATTATATCGAGTTATTGACATTCCAATCATTTAATGAAGAAACCATTGCCTTAACACATCCAAGAGATGATTTAACAGGTTCAAATTTCATAGGATCAACAACAGATCTGCAAATGTGGAAATCTTTAAAATTCAGTCCCTAAAATTCAGCAGGCAGGCTTGATTGACCAAACAAATATTGCGATCAAATTTTTAAAATAAATTTCAAGGATGATATTTTAGATATATTTTGAAAGATTATCAGATTGGTCAGCGAGAAGCAATTTAGGATCCAAATTATGGTTCTAACATAAGGTTTCGGCCCGAATCGTTGCCTATCTCCTTCGCTCCTTAGTTGCTGCTGCACCCGCTGAGTTTCTCCAGCCTTTTGTGTACCCTTATGGTTCTAACAATCATGTTCAAAAGTGTCATTGAATATTTAATGACTAAGTATATGGGCTCTGAGCTTTGTGACTATGAAAATACATGAGTCCATGAGCAAATCTCACTGCAAGTATATAGGTCCCCCTGTGTTCAGATGGAACTTTTCCTTCTTTCAGAGGTCCTTGCTGTCCCAATAGAGATCTCAATGATGCAAGTAGCTGAAGGCCTCCCACCTGCACCACCCCTGCAGCAAAACATCAATTTGCCTTCCTCCTGTTGCTATCCTTCAAACATTTTGGTGCTTTCTGTGATGACAATTTGAAATGCAAGGTTGCATGCACATGAACTGGGACAAATATATCACTAGTGATTATATAAATAATCTGACATAGTAAATACCCACATGACAAGTATCTTTCCAATGAACCAGACTTCCAGCTGGTGACAACACCATCAGCTCCATGCTCTTGTATTCAATTACCTTAATGAATATCAAATCCATACATAAAGGGATTAACAATCAGATGTAAGAACAACACTTTCTATCCAACTAGATTAAATCTTATACTAAAGCCCAGTGCTTGAATGTTGATCTCCAAATGGGCCATTCTTTGGAAAGTGAACCAAAATGTCACACACGTGACCAGATGTCATCACATAAAGTAATACATTAAAAAATTATTGTAAGAGATTAATCTTATTCATTTCTGTTTTCCTACCTACAGAACTATAATGCATGTCTGCTAAAGATATGAACATTCCAGCTTTTTAAAATTCAGTTTGTAAGATAAAACTGAGTTATGAAAAAATGCTTCTGTGTACGGTCACACACATGACTAATCGTATTTGACCTCTGACCCTAAACAGACATTGTCAGCATAACATAAATATTTCACATGATAAATTTTGAAAAAAATATGAATCATATATACAGTACAAAATAATATACATGTAATGCTTTCAGAATTAGAAGAGGTATTCCACAATTTTTCATATTTTGATCACACGTGCGACTAAGAATGAGCCAAAATAGCAACATCTAACCTCAATTAATGCATGGGATCGCTGAGGCTATTCTGCACTGCCATTCAATGAATTAAATGGTTTTTGAGGACAGTTCAATTACAGTGTTCAAAAAGGAATTGATTATGGTTGATCTGCCAATAACATCAACTCTGCATTCCCACTACTAGATGCTCTTGGAGCTGCACCTGTTCAGACAAAGTGTTCCATCATGCTGCTTACTTGAGTCTTTTTGATGATGGAAAGACATCGGGCATTATCAGGCAAGTCATTCAGTGCAGGATACTCCACCCCTGACCTGCTCATATAGACAATCTATTTGTGGCTACTCTAGATTGTGTGTTCTGGTCAATGGTGACCTACTGCAGGATGATTCAATAATGCCACTGAATATCAAGGAAAATTGATACTGCTCTTCCTTCTAGAAGGAGGTCATTGTCTGGCACAAATACTACTTGTCACTTACGTCTGAATATTGTTGAGGTTTTGCTGCATGCCATTTTTGACTATACTATATTCTAAGGAGCTGAAAATCGAGTTGAACACTGTGCAACTATCACCTGACATCCGCTCCTCCAGCCTCATGATGGGAGAAAGGCAATTGATGATGTAAGCATCCATGGTCAGGCCTCTGTCTGCCCTGAGGAACTCGCACACAATGTGAAGGAGCTGCGATGACAGATCCTCAACAACCATAATCAGCTTTCATTGTGCAGGCTATGACACCAATCATGGATAGAGAAGTGGTTGGCAGACAGGAAACAAAGAGTAGGGATTAACGGTCCCTTTCAGAATGGCAGGCAGTGACTAGTGGGGTACCGCAAGGCTTAGTGCTGGGACCGCAGCTATTTACAATATACATCAATAGAAACATAGAAACATAGAAATTAGTGTGCAGGAGTAGGCATTCAGCCCTTCGAGCCTGCACCGCCATTCAATATGATCATGGCTGATCATCCAACTCAGTATCCCGTACCTGCCTTCTCTCCATACCCTCTGATCCCCTTAGCACAAGGGCCACATACCCAACTCACTCTTAAATATAGCCAAATGAACTGGCTCAACAACTACCCCCTCTGTGGCAGAGAGTTCCGAGACTCACCACTCTCTGTGTGAAAAAGTCTTTCCATCTCGGTCTTAAAGGATTTCCCCCCTTATCCTTAAAGCTGTGACCCCTTGTCCTGGACTTCCCCAACATCGGGAACAATCTTCTGCATCTAGCCTGTCCAACCCCTTAAGATTTTTGTAAGTTTCTATAAGATCCCCTTCAATCTCCCTAAATTCCAGAGAGTATAAACCAAGTCTATCCAGTCTTTTCTTCATAAGACAGTCCTGACTCCAGGAATCAGTCTGGTGAACCTTCTCTGCACACCCTCTATGGCAATAATGTCCTTCCTCAGATTTGGAGACCAAAACTGTACGCAAATACTCCAGGTGTGGTCTCACCAAGACCCTGTACAACTGAAGTAGACACCTCCCTGCTCCTGTACTCAAATCCTTTTGCTATGAAAGCTAACATACCATTCGCTTTTTTCACTGCCTGCTGCACCTGCATGCCTACTTTCAATGACTGATGTACCATGACACCCAGGTCTCGCTGCATCTCCCCTTTTCCTAATCGGCACCATTTAAATAATAGTCTGCTTTCCTGTTTTTGCCACAAGTGGATAACACATTTTATCACATTAATACTGCATCTGCCAAACATTTGCCCACTCACCCCAGCTATCCAAGTACTTGCAGTCTCCTAGCATCTCCTCACAGCTAACACTGCCCCCCAGCTTAGTGTCATCTCCGCCACCCAAACTTGGAGATATTGCTTCAATTCCCTCATCCAGATCATTAATATATATTGTAAATAGCTGGGGTCACCAGCACTGAGCCCTGCGGTACCCCCACTAGGTCACTGCCTGCCATTGTGAAAAGGACCCGTTTACTCCTACTCTTTGCTTCTGTTTGCCAGCCAGTTCTCTATCCACATCAATACTGAACCCCTAATACCGTATGCTTTAAGTTTGTATACAAATCTCTTATGTGGGACCTTGTCGAAAGCCTTCTGGAAGTCCAGATATACCACATCCCAGGTTCTCCCTTCTATCCACGCTACTAGTTACATCCTCGAAAAATTCCACAAGATTCGTCAGACATGAGATTTACCTTCGGTAAATCCATGCTGACTTTGTCCAATGAATTTTCACCACTAAATGTGCTGCTATCCCATCTTTAATAACATGACTCTAGCAGTTTCCCCACTACCGATGTTAGACTAACTGGTCTGTAATTCCCCGTTTTCTCTCTCCCTCCCTTCTTAAAAAGAGGGGTTACATTTGCTACCCGCCAATCCTCAGGAACTACTCCAGAATCTAAAGAGTTTTGAAAGATTATCTCACTAATGCATCCACTATTCCTGAGCTAACTTCCTTAAGTACTCTGGGATCAGGCCTATCTGGCCCTGGGGATTTATCGGCCTTAAATCTATTCAATCTTACCCAAAGCACCCACTTCCCGACTGACCTGGATTTCACTCAATCCCCCTTTCCCCTTTTTGACCCACAGTCCCCTGCTTATTTCGCGGCAGATTATTTATTCGTCTTCCTTTAGTGAAGACGGAACAACAAAGTAGTTATTAAATTGGTCCGCCATATCCTTGTTCCCCATGATCAACTCACCTGTTTCTGGGACTGCAAGGGACCTACATTTGTTTTAACTAACCTCTTTCTCTTCACATATCTATATAAAAACTTTTGCAGTCAGTTTTTATGTTCCCTGCCAGTTTTCTTTTCATAATCTATTTTTCCTTTCCTAATTAAGCCCTTTGTCCTCCTCTGCTGGTCTCTGAATTTTCTCCCAGATCCATCCTCTGGTATGCTGCTTTTTCTGGCTTGCTTTGATACTATCCCTGATTTCCCTTGTTATCCACGGATGCACAACCTTCCCCCGAATTTTTATTTATTCGTTTTTGCCAAACTGGAGATGAACAATTTTTGTTAGTTCATCCATGCAGTTTTAAATGTCTTCCATTGTATATCCACCGTCAACCCTTTTAGAATAATTGTCCAGTCGATTCTTGGCCAATTCACAACGTCTCATACCCTCAAAGTTACCTTTCTTTAAGTTCAGAACCATTGTTTCTAGGAATTAAGTCAATGCAGACTCTCACATCCTAATGAAGAAACTTCTACCATATTATGGTCACTCTTGCCCAAGGGGGCAACGTACAACAAGACGGCTAACTAACCTACCCCTTCCTCATTACTCAAAACCCAGTCCTAAAATACCTGGTCTGCTCTCTCGTTGGTTCCTCTACATGTTGATTTAGATAACTATCCCGCATACATTCCAAAAAAATCCTCTTCCTCAGCACCCCGGCCAATTTGATTAACCCAAATTCTATATGTAGATTGAAGTCACCCATTATAACTGTTTTGGATTTTACAAAAATGATGTTTTACAATCAGTGTTATTTACAATGATCATTTACAAACATCATGTTTTACAATGATTTGGATGATGGGATTCAAAGGTAACAGTTAAGCAAATTTATGCAGAATGACACAAAGCTGGGTAGGCAGTGTGTACTCGGTGAGGAGGATGCTATGAGAAATGCTGGGTGACTTGGACAGGTTGGAGGAGGGGCAGATGCATGGCAGATGAAGTTTAGTGCAATAAATGAGAGGTTATATCCAACGTTGTGTAGCAAAAACAGGGAAGGCAGATTAACTTTAAATGGCGTCAAGATTGGGAAAAAGGGAAGTATAGGGGGGGGGAGCGGGGGGGTTGACGGGGGGGTCCTTGTGAGACATCAGTCAAATAAAGTAAGCATGCAGGTGCAGCAGGCAGATGAAGAAAGCGAATGGCATGTTGGCCTTTATACACAAGAAGAGGAAATCGGAATATAGGAGCAAGTAGGTCCTTCTGTAGTTGTACAGAGCCCTAGTGGGGACTATCCTGGAGTATTGCTGTGCAGTTTGGGTCCCCCTAAATTGAGGAAGGACATTCTTGTTATTGTGAGGAGCGCGACGAGGGTTAAATTCCCGGGATGGCGGGACTGTCTTATGCAGAGAGATGTGGAGGCTGGCTGGACTTGCACATTATGAGTTTTAGAAAGGATGAGAGGGGATCTCATTGAAACATTCTAAGATTGTTAATGGCTTGGACACACAAGAGGCGGTGAACATGTTCCCGATGTTGGGGGAGTCAAGAACCAGGGGCCACAGTTTAAGAATAAGAGTTGAGCCATTTAGAACGGGGATAGAGGGAAACACTTTTTCTCATCACAGAGAGTGGTGAGTCTGTGGAATTCACCTGCCCTCAGAGGGCCCTAGTGGAGGCAGGTTCTCTGGATGCTTTCAAGAGAGTCAGGGGATATGGGGAGAAGGCAGGAGGAATGGTATCTGGTGGGTATCTGATTGGGGATGATCAGCTATGATCAGATTATTGAATGGCGGTGCTGGCTCAAAGGCCGAATAGGCCTACTCCTGCACCTATTGTCTATTGTCATTGTTCTCCAACTACCACTTGATCACGGTGTTCAGTTTTACCAAGACTGCTTGATAAACACCACAGTGAAATCCTACCTTGACTTAGGCTAATGGCAAGAGAGTGGTCACCACACATCAGTGGTGCAAGCAGTAAGGCTGCTGCAAACAGCTGCCAGAAACCCAGTTCAATTCCGACCTGAACTACAGCTGCTATACACAAAAGGCAACGGAGTAACACAGCGTATAGAAAAGAATAGGTGATGTTTCGAGTCAAGACTACTTCTTGTGATTCGTCCAAATCGACCCGAAACGTCACCTAATTCCCTTTTTCTCCAGAATGCAGCCTGAACCGCTGAGTTCTTGCTCCAGCAATTGTGATCATATCTTTGGTGTTAAACCACATTCTGACTACAGTTGCTGGCCGTACAGAGTTTGTATGTTCTCTCGTGAAGACACACGGTGGTTTTCCTCCAGCGCCCCAGTTTACTTCCCATACCCAAAGGCGAATCACATTATGTACGCCTAATGGCATCGCTATAATTACTGTAATCTCGAGTGGTGGCGTGCCGTAAGAGTGTGGCAGCCTCCGCCTGCAGTGACTGTTCGTATTAATCGTCACCCCTTTTTAAAAACATTTTGTTTGTTAAATAAATGTGTGTTTCTGGAGGCCTATTATTCTTTTTTATGGGGGGATGGAGGGGGGGGGAGGGGGAGAAGGAGGAAACCGTTTTCCTCCATCCCTACCCTGAGGCGAGGATGCTTCCCTTCCTCCGATACCTCATCTCCGCCCCCTCCTCGCCGGCCTAACCAACCTTGATTGGCACGGCCATTTCCCTCCGAGACCTGGCCAGACCTTCAAGGCTGCACGGGCAGGCGCAGCACTGAGGTGCACATTTGCTGAGAGCGTGGCGATGCCTTTATCCGGTCGCCGAGTGGTGCTAAGCACGAGGGAAGTGCTGGCCTGCCCGACTTCATCATCGTGGAGCCGGGTGGTCTGCGGAACGTCCAGCTGCGCGCGCAGACTTTAAACACCGCGGAGCTCCAACACAGGGATCTTTCGCCGAGATCACCAAGCGTATGGTAAGGCTCCTACCAACTCGCCATGTGGACTTCAACCGTGAGCTGCGGGTCTTCCGGTAGCAAGTGCGCGTTTTCGTAACTCCAAAACCGCTGCGAGAGTGCGTTCTTCCGACACCGAATTCCATCATTCCAAAGCTAGAGGCCTGAAACATCAGCCCGCCATAGTGCGACTAACAGCGAGGGGAACCTCAGAATAAGGCGCCGAACCACGGGTGAATGTGAGGAAGCGACTGAACTTATTGCGCTGCCAATCCCTCACAGTCGTGAAACGTTATCCTGCTGTAGGGGAGATGTTTTTTATGTTTAATGTTAAATTTGATAATGTTTGTTTATTTTATAAGTAGTCGACTGCTAATGGCAACATCCAAATTTCACTACACCAATTGGGTGTATTGACAATTAAAATGTCCTTTGTCCTTTAAATTGTCCCGAGGCGTGATAGGAGGTGAACAAGTGTATAGGGTGATCATAGGCATGAGGCATGGACTCAGTGGTGGGGTGAACACCTCACTTTCTAAATCACAAGATAACTCTTGCTGCTCCTAAAAGAGGGGGAGCAGTGGTCCCTCAAATACACTGCAAGACCCTTTCACAATGAAAAATCAACCAGAGACTCTACAATCTGTCAAACATACGAGAGCAGAAGAGCGTCAATTAGCTTATGTGAATGTATTCACCACCTTCCATTAACGGTTATGGCTGATCAGGAGCCTTTTGTGTTCTCAAATAACTTTGTTTGAAAAAAATTACCTTAAGATGAATAAACTGACATAGATAAAGTCAAATTTGCAATGACAGCTCCCGATCTTTCTTCCATACTTTTACTTCCCCACGTAATGCTTTTAAATTAAAAACTCAAAATGGGAACTTATTTTATATCCAACTGGATAGCAACTACCCAAGAGTATTTTGGATTGGTCAAGAATTGCAGAGCCTTCTTTTCGGCCTAAACATAATAGCCAATGAATTTCAGCTAAGATAGCCACTAAACCCAGGAATGGATTTGGATTGTTTGTGAGGAGGGGTCTTTGTTTGAATACAGTAATAGAATTATAACCTACATATTCTCTAAAAAAAAACCCCAACTAAACTAAAAGAGCCTATTTATAGAATCATTTAATGAAGTTCAACAGTGGAAATTAATGCAACAGGACAGCAGGGAAAGTTTTAAACCTTATGAAAAACTCATATCCCAAAAGGGTTGGATAAATAAGTCTTAAAGGACCACGTGTATGAAAGGAATAGAGACTTAACGAGAGCCTTCTCTGAAGACTTTTTTGAGGGATACGACATAAGGCAGACTGATCAAAAATGTGCAGCCAAGACTAAATCTGCATCCACTGAAGATATCCCAAGGTTTTGCACCATGTTCTAGATAACCAAACAGGGAGGATTATTGTGTTGTGGATCCGCAGAATATACCCAAAGTCAGAATTCAGTAAACGAGATAGGATACATAATCCTGGTCAGATCTAACTGCAAAGATTTGAGTTTGAAAAGAATGTCTTACTATAGCAATTTTCTCAAGACACAGGCAAGTAGGGTTTTCCTATTGTCTCACTATCTGTTTCCCCATAACCTGGCGTCTCCAATGTCTGTCACGTAACCCCCCTTTAGTGAATTGCTTTGAGAATGAGAAATAGACATCCATTTTCACCCAATTATAATAAAAAAGATAAATGGAGTGTCCAAAAAAAAGAGACGCTTCCTGAGACATTGGGATCTGGAAGCGATATGTAGACATACACAACCACGCAGCCCCAGTTCCTTCGCCAACTATCTTTTCTGAGAGAGTAAATAAGGAAGGTTTTAAGAGTTTACATCCTGTATTAATGCCTCAGGATTGCACTCTCAAACTTTTCCGAACCGTCTAATGTTAATCGATTGCGGAGTTCACTCACATGGCCACAAAACTGGAGGGCAAAATACATAACTTTTTGTAGGGTAAATCTACAGACCCCTAGAGTCATACAGGCCATAAGTACAAATATACTTGCGTGTACTTTTGCACTACACTTTCACTTAGTGACAAATGCCCCAGAGCCAGTATGCACCCCCTCATCTTCAATGCTGTCAAACAATAGTCGGAAATCCTTACCATTAAATTTGGAAGTCGGATTTTATGCCAGTTCATTTGTTGACTTCTCTTTAATTTCTGCTTCTTTACTTTTACCTACAAGGCGGATATAACGAGAAGCAGATGCTGGTCTGAATCACAAATTGCACAGGAAGGAAAATAGAATCAACGGAGCATTTGGTGGCGCGTGCGTCAGTTTTATTATGTGCTGAGGGGTGAGTACGATGGAAAAGGGAACAGACACAGAGCTGTGGAGAGGCAGGCCAATAGAGGTGGTAGAGAAGGGAAATGAAGGTGCAGAGGTTATCCCTGAAATGGGGGAACAATGGGCGTTATATGGCGGATTGGAGACTCAGATTTATGGGGGATAGTAAGAAGCGGGACTTACAGGGAGCATATTGTGAGATGGGAGGGGCCAGTTGGTACAAGGATGGATGGAGGAGTTAGTGAGGAATAAAGGAAACAACTGTTTATGCCAAAGGTTTGCAATATTCACGTAATGGTTGAGGGGTTAAGAACTGAATGTTTTTTGGAGACAAGCAGGGGGTAAAACGTAGGAGGAGGGGCTGGAGTATGAGGGTACTTGAGGCAAGAGTCATGAGCAGTCTGTTTAGAGGATGGGGAGAGTGGTTGGAGTTTGCAGGATGGGCTGGAGAGTAAGGGGAGATGGCAGGGTGGTTAATGGAAGAGAGGGATTTGTAAGGGACGCAGACTTGTATGAGGGGAGGGTATGGAGAGAAGGGTTGGAGGGAAAGGTGTTTGGAAGATCTGTTGTGAGGGTAGGGGCTGGGGTTGTGCAGAGAGGGGATGCGGAGCACGGAGATTGGAAAGGGTGATGTGAGGTAAATTATTGGTGAAGAGAGAAAACGATAGAGGGAGAGGGGAGAGGGGAGAGTGTAGTCTGACGTGTAGAAAGGGTATGATAGAGGACGTACGAAGATGAGAGTGAGATGATGAGGAAGTTGTGAGTTATGAGGCAGTGTGGGGGAGTGTGAAGTGTGAGTGTGTAGTGGGAGTTTTTGGGTGTGCGTGGGGAAGTATTGGGGGGGCCCCAAACTGTTGGGAAAAAAAGGGAGTGTGAAGGTGTGAGTGGAGAAGACTTAATGTGATTGATTGTAGAGATGAGTGCGTGCAGTTAGTGAGTGAGTGCTAGGTGGATGAATTGAGAGTAGGTTTGAGAGAGATGTGAGTAGAGTGTAGGCGAGTTTGACGTGAGTGAGAGTTGAGTGTAAGTGTAGACAGATGAGTGGTGAGTGAGGTGATGTGAGTGAGTGTGTGGAAGTGTGTGTGAGTGTGAGTGTGTGTTGAGTGAGGTGTGTGTGTTGTGAGTGTGTGGTGTGTGAAGTGTGTGATGAGTGTAGTGTGGGATAGTTGTGTGTGTCTCTAATGATTGGATGTGTGTTGTGAGAGTGAGTGTGTGTGAGTGTGTTGTGTGATGAGTGTGTGAGAGTGGTGACTGAGTGTGAGTGTGTGAGTGTGAGAGTGTGTGAGGATAGTGTTTTGGTGGTGTGTGGTGAGTGGGTGTGTGAGTGATGACTGAGGAGAGCGAGATGAGTTTGTGTTGGTGAAATGCTGTGTGATGATGAGTGAGTGGAGGATGGGAGAGTGAGAGTGTGTGTGTGTGTGAGAGTGTGGTTGTAGAGTGAGATGCGTGTATTGAGATAGAGTTTGAGTGAGTGAGAGAAGTGTGGTGAAGATCGAGTGTTTGTGAGTGTGAGTGTAGTGGGAGTGGGTTGTGAGACAAGTGAGTGTTGAGTGATAGTGAGTGTGTGAGTGGTGTGTGAGTCGAGTGTGTGGTGTAGTGAGTGTTGTGAGGAGTGAGTGAGTGTAGTAGAAGTCGTTGTTGTTGTGTGTGGAGTAGTGTGATGTGTTGAGTGTGTGTGTTGTGACGTTGTGTGTGAGAGTATGTGTGTGAATGTGGTGTGTGTGAGTGTGTATGTGTGTGAGGAGTGAGTCTGCGTGATGAGTGTTAGTGATGTGTGTCTTTTGAGTATGTGTGTGAATGTTGTGAGTGTAGTTGGTGAGTGTGTGTGTGAGTGAGTTGTGTGTGGAGTGTTTGTGTGGAGTTGTGTGTGTGTGTGGGTGGTGTTGAGTGTGTGTGTGTGTGAGAGTGTGAGTGTGAGTGATGTGTCTGTCTGATGTGTGTAGAGTGTGTGTGTGTGGAGTGTTGTGTGTGAAGTGCGTGTGTGCGAAAGTGTGTGTAGTAGTGTTGTGCGTGTGTTTGATGTGTGTGTGTGTGTGTGTGAGAGTGTGGTGTGAGTGAGTGTCGCGTGTAAGTGTGTGTGTGAGTGTGTATGAGTGTGTGTGAGTGAGTGTGTGTGAGTGTGATGTGAGTGTGTGTAGAGTGTTGGGGAAGTGAAGTGAGTGTGGGAGTAGTGAGTGTGTGGGGATTGTGTGTAGTGAGTGAGTGATGTGTGAGTGAGCTGAGTGTGTGTGTAGATACGTGTTGTAGTGAGTGTGTGTGAGTGAGTTGAGTGTGAGTGAAGTGTGTGTGAGTAATGGGTGAGTGTGTTGAGTGTGTGTGATAGTGTGTGCGTAGTGTGTGTGAGTGATTGAGTGTGTGTGAGTGAGTGGTGTTAGTAGATTGTGTGAGTGTGTGTGGTGAGTACGTGTGTGTAAGTGTGTTGAGTGATGTGTGTGAGTGAGTGAAGGTGTGAGGTGAGTGTGTGATGTGTGTGAGTGAGTGTGAGTGTAGTGAGTTTGGTGTGTGTGAGTGTGTGTGTGTGTGAGTGTGTTGTGTAAGTGTGTGAGTGTGTGTGGTGACGAGTGAGTGTGTGTGTGTTGTGTGTGTGTGTGGAGTGTGTGTGTGAGTGTGTGTGAGTGATGAGTGATGTGACTCGTGAGAGTTGTGGTGGCAGTGATGTGGTGTGTGTGAGTGAGTGTGAGGTGAGTGAGAGTGTGTGTGAGTGTGATGTGTGTGTGTAGTCGTGTGAGTGTTGTGTGTGTGAGTGTTGTGTGATGTGAGTGTGTGTGGTGTGGTGAGTGTGTGTGTGTGAGTGTGTGTGTGTAGGTGATGAGTGTGTGTGAAGTGTGTGTGTGTGAGGTGTGTGTGTTGAAAGTTGGTGTGAGTGTGAGGTGAGTGAGTCTGTGTGTGAGTGTGTGAGTGAGACGAGTGTGTGTGAGTGTGTGTCGAGTGAGTGTGTGTGGTCTGTGAAGTGTGTGAAGAGTGTGTGTGTTGAGTGTTTGTTGTGAGTGAGTGTGCGTGTGGTGTGAGTATGAGTGTGTGTGTGTGAGTGTGTGTGGTGTGAGTGCGCTTGTGTGAGAGTGTGTGTGAGTGAGTGTGGTGTGATCAGTTCTGCTGTAGTGTGGAGTGTGTGAGAGTGTGAGTAAGTAGAGTGTGCGTGTGAGTGTGTGTGTGAGAGTGTGTGAGTGAGTGTGATGTAGAGTGATGAGTGTGATTGTGTGTGAGGTAGTGAGAGAGTGGTGTGATGAGTGGGTTGAAGAGAGTGATGTGTGTGAGTGTGTGAGAGATGACAGTGAGTGAGTGAAGTGGTGAGTGATGTTGAAGTGTTGTGCGTGAGTGTTTATTGAGTGAGTGATTGTGTGTGAGTGTTGTGTGCACGAAATAGAAGATATGAGTGTATGAGGTGATGAGTGTGTGTGAGAGTGTGTGTGAGCTGCGTGTGTGAAGTTAGAGTGAGTAGTCGTGTAGTGGACGTGTTAGTGTGATTGATTGTGCTGAGCGTGTGTGTGTGTAGTGTGTGTGTGTAGAGAGATGTGTATGAGTGAGTGTGGTGAGTTTAGTGAGTGGTGAGTGGGTGTGAGTGAGCTGGTGAGTGAGTGTATGTTAGAGTGAGTGAGAGTGTTGAGTGTGTGTGAGTGCAGTGAGTGTGAGTAGTGTGAGTGGTGTGGAGAGTGTGGTAGAGTGTTGTGTGAGTGAGTGTGTGTGTGTGTGAGGTGAGTGTGTGTGGAGCGTGGTGTGTGATGTGAGTGGAGTGTGTGTGTTGAAGGAGTGTGTGTGAGTGAGTGTGTTTAGTAGTGTTTGAGTGACATTGTGTAGATGTGTGAGTGATGTGTGTTGAGAGTGTGTAGTGATATGAGTGAGAGTTGCTAGTGAGTGTATGAGAGTGTTTAGGTGGTGTGTGAGTGTGTGTGC